>JARYZH020000561.1:0-128313 GCA_030021035.2 Notholithocarpus densiflorus
GCTAATTTGGGGAGAAAACACCTGGACCCCACCAATTTTCCTTCCACAAACCCACCCAACCAAACACCCCAATAAATTTCTTTCCCTTCTCCTTTTCTCCCCTTTTTATTCCATCCTCTCTAAAATCCACCCAATCAAACAAACCCTAAAGCAATCTTAAATCAATCCAAGTAAAATCTTCACGTCCACCTTCATTTCCAACGCGTCACCTTTTTCCTCCAAATCCAAGCTTTTAATTTACTTGAGTCCAATACTATCATTAATCAGTTTACCATTTGAGGATGAAGTTTTTGAGATCTAAAAGAGGGGAAGGTGGAGATGGGACTCTTAAGAGCTATGGAGCTCATCCGATTAATTGGTGTTACACGGGTTTGAGTTTAAAGGGTCAATCATGCACTTTTGTAGCATATAGGGTAAGTGCAAAATGAGATATAGTTTAGGGTGGAAAAATGTAATCTCTCCTAGTAATATATATTCTCAAGTGCCACATTAGAAATAAGAACGAATTAAATATTGATTTTTTGTTTCATTTGGTTTAATGTTTCAAGACTTTTCTAATTAAAAAATTAATTTTTTTTGTATCCTTTGGTTCAATGTTTTAAGACTTTTCATCCTTCACATATACACACAAAACTCATTGCATTTTAATTCACCATTTTCACCTCTTGCACTTCTACCCCTTTATATATTATATACCCATAGCCCTTCATACTATCCCATGTAATTTACCTTCAATCTTTCAACGACACCTACCTAGCTCTAATATTGTTGTTTCATCTAATCCTAACCCGCATGAGTTGGCTATAACCAAGGAAGGGAGACCTGCATTTTATATTAAGTGACAATGACAATTATGATTTTGATGTTAAGGTTGGACGTTGTGGATTTGTGGGTTTTGTAAATGAAGTGATTGACTGTAGGTGTTTGGGATATGTGTCTTGTTTTAGAATTAAAGAGAACGAGAAAGGCGCATTCTATATCAACTTTTATTCGATAATATTCCTCCGAAGTTTTTTTTTTTTTAATTTCTCATTAATTCAATTGAATAATTATATTATAGATATGTGTGTGCAATTTATAATTGTTGCTCTTTGTGATGAACTCATTACTAATAAAGTTCTAACAATTATGCTATAATACATATACAACATTCTCCAAAACCATCTGACATAAAACATTACAACATTGTTTGTACATCACATGAGTAACTTACTAGTTAACATTAATTCGTTGTCTATCTCTCTAGCTAAGCAAGTAAAATTAAAATATTAATTATTTAGTGTAATTCAAACCCACGTTTTTGTTTTTTCTGCGAAGTCAAATGTAACACAAAATAAAAATATTCCTTATAGGATTGTCATAAATAATAAAACTTTATGAAATCTTACTTTTCATTAACCCTTTTTATTTAATTTATTTTCTTCTTTGAAAAAAGTCCCTTATACATAGGGTTTCACTCTTCTCTCTAATGTTCAAAAAATTTTATTTTCATTTTTCAAATTTGAAATCATTTTCAAAATGTTAACATATGAGCCTAAATTCTCCTTTAAGTTTAAACTATTAGGAAATAACAAATTTAATCACTTAACCATAATTCTATATATCCATAACTATGAACTTATTATATTTATTAATTTGTTGTGCATTTGGTGTGACAGCCACCATGCCTCCCTAGCTAATCTTTACAGTAAAAGAGGATGTCATACTGATCATACGTGCGTTGCCTGCCTATTAACTTCAAGTGCGAAGCATGATATATCATCATTCTCAAGTTCATTAGAAAATCTTTGTAAGAACCTGCTTCCTATATACAATTTCCATTTATACAACTCATTTGTATATATACCACCCATAAGAAATGTTCTTAAATATGGACCTAATTACAAATATCATGATGCGTAATTCAACTGAACAGAAGGTGATAGTACTATGTTCCCAAGTGATCCACATCGTATACGAAGTAATGGGATGGCCTATTAATCTTCACGTAATTATGTAATATGGATAATATGATCTTTTACGAGTACTTTTTGTTACAAACCTCTCAATAATTAATAGTATTATTGATTTTTAACTAAAATCAAAAGTAATACAGTCGATGAGAGGTGATGACAAAAAATGTATACAAAGGGTTTAAAAATGACCTTATTATTGATATGAAATTTTTATACAATTGCGATTGTTTTCCTTCTAAATAGGTGATGGGATGTGGATGGGTTTTGTTTTATATTATCCTATTATCATTTTTAATTACTTTTTTTTTTCTCACTAATACTCTTACGACTACTCCTCCCATTTCTATGTCATCTATATTACTTTATTAATGTGGAAGCCATCTTATTAAAGATGTCAAATTATATCCAACCATCCCGACCTTGATTCCAATTTTTCTCAATATCACCCATGCAGGATTTCCCCGTCCCGAAGAGGTGACAACTGACAAGGTGAAAATGGAGCACCATTGGTTCGACTATGTTCCATCCCATTACTATCGACAATGACGAGAATGAAATGTGATCAATTACTATTTCATTAATATCCTTTTTTTTTTTTTTTTTTTTTTAATCTTTGAGGTAAGTAAATAATTAATATTTACTTAATATCTTTTTTTTTATTATTATTATTATTATAAACTTTAGTAAGAATTATGGTGCTAAGCTTACTAATGAGCTGAAGCCTGTAAGCATGTAACATATGCCATATTAAGAAAGCTTTCCATAATTCCATTTGACTAGAGTAAGTAGGTTTATGGGAGGTGAGGTATGATTGTGCTACATGGTCTACATTTGCTGCAAAGTCTATTTCTCAATGTTAAGTTCTAGTATGAACGATCAACCAAAGGATGGAAAAACTCAGCCTAGTTGCCATATCGAGCCAAGACAAAGACTTTACGTTGGAGAGATATGCTGCTTTTTGTCAACATGGCTTTCTAACCATAAAAAATTTCATGAGGTTGGCAAACTAATATATAGGTTGGCCCATGGTTTGTGTAAATTTGCCACTTTGTTCTGCTTATTCCTCTATCATTTACTATTTCTTTATTTATTATTGTAATAATATATTTTAAAAAGTTTGGAGATTGAAAGATTCGAAACTAGATGCTTTTCTAGAGGAAATATGGACAACCGTTTATTCTTTTCTCAATATATATGTAAAATTATTTCGTTTAATCATATTATATGATCAACTTTGATTTCTATTTCTCTCACGATGACACTGACACAAATAGAAAAAGAAAACCTTCCTAAAAAAAAGAAAAAGAAAAAGAAAACCTAATAAAGCAGAGAGAATATGGCTCTACTTAGACCAAAATTTCAGATTTTTTTTTCATTAATAAAAGGAAAAGAAAAACAATTAGGTAACTTGTACTTGCTTTCTTTGTAGCTATCTTAAAGCGAGTTTGATTTTTCTGCTCCATTAAAAAAGTCGGCTAGATCAAGATAAGGTAAATCACTTCATAACAACGCAGGCATGATTTAATCGCGTTCTTGATTTCTTTGTCAATAATGTTAAAGCGAGTTTGAGTATATTTTCCGTCAAAGAATTTTTTCCCTAATAGTAATAACTTAATTTAATTATAACTCAAGAAAGCAAAGCATGTTTTAATTAACAGAACTATTGCTTGTAAAAAAAAATAAAAATGATGTTAATGATGCTACTACTGGTGCACTACTAATTCGTAAAAAATAGATAATGGTAGTGATGGCCAATCCGAGCTCGTTATGCATATATTAATAATGAAAATTTGTGGTCGTAGCTCGTAGGCTGTAGTGCACGCGGAACAGACACTCTTCGCCTAACATTTTCTATGGTACGTTTCTTTCTTTCTACCCAAACGCACGTCCCATTGTCACCTTATGTTGAAGACTCGAGATTTTCTTATTCTTTTATGTTTTCAAATAGGTAGGTTTCTCATTATGATTTCCAAGTTCTCTTCAGAGTGCAAATCATCCCTTATTTTTTATACATCAGTTTTCTCATATTTATGCACTTATGTATACATCTCTCTCTCTCTCTCTCTCCCCCCCCCCCCCCCCCCCAAAAAAAAAAAATCACTTATGTATACAAATTCTTTTTTATCTATTTGTAAGAGGCAACAAAATTAATTAAGCCAATTACAAAATACCATGTCAAAATTTATTGACAAATTTCAAATTTACGTGTCGTTAAATTAAAAAAAATCAAGTGTTGACATGTGTCATCCCAGATGATATCATATTCGCAAATTAAAAAAAAAAAAAAAAACTCAATGGATCAAGTCTCTAAAGTCTCGAAGAAATTCCATCAAAAGCCTTCAAATTCAAAAAATCTCTAGAGAGTATGAAGAACACTCAAAAAACTTGAAGAATAACAAATTCAGACTATAGCTATAGATTGGTTGTGAAGATTTTTCGTTTTGTCTTCCAACCAAAGTGAATAAGATTTCTTGTTCGAGTTAAGACTTCGAGAAGATAGAATAAAATGATTAATCTTTTCTAAAAGAATCAAAATAAAGAATTGTACTCACTCATTCTATAAATACAAATTTATATTTGTGAAACATTTTCCAATTGTTTGATTTTCAATATGAGAATTTTGTGTTTGTGTTTACACCATCTTCCATTAGGATAATTTATAATAAAATTATTTAACAAGATTTCTAGCATTTTATTTACTAAAATCCAAAATTTATCTTTTGAATATAAAGGAGATAAAATATAAAATTAATGTAAAGATTGTAGAAAATGGGTTGAAGCAAAAGAGAGAGAGAGAGAGGACACACAAATTATGTGGTTTGAATTTATGGCTTTATGTTCATAGAGGAATCCATAATGGATACATATTTATTATATGACCAAGTGTCTTACAAAGAACCTTAAGTAGAGTATATGTATAGAGACTAGGGTTAGCCCTTGTTGGGCTTTATAATATATTGAGCCTCTGGAGCTATTAATTACACATACTAAGCCATAAACTCATAACTTTAACATTATCCTTCAAACTAAAGGTAGAGGCTTGGTCATACTTCTAGTTTGGCAAATAAGCTTGTGAAGATTCCTCAAATATAAATTTAAAGTGACTAAGTTAGGTGGATGACGGATCGGGCACAATGTGAAATGAATACGTGAGTGAGTTGGTGATTTCTGCATATATTTTTGAACCCAAAAATAATGAGAATTAGGAAAATTTAAGTGACATGGGAGCCTCGCATTGGTCCTACACGTCATGCTTGAATTATAATTTCACCATTCAACTTACTATATGTACATTAGAATTATTAACACAATTTTCTATAAGTGAAATTCTATTACCCAAGTTCTAAAAATTTTAACCCAAGTTCTAAAAATTTTAAAATACTATTCCATCTAAAACTCAAGTATTACAAATTTCAAGATATTTAAATAAATTTTCTTAATTTATTTTTAATGTTTTACAATCTCTTATAATATTTTATTTTTAATAAAAAATTTAACTTATATGATTTGCATGTCATGTAACTTTTTCTTTTATTTTTATTATCTATTTTATTATTTAAATTTAATTATATTATTAGAATATTTATTTATTTTATATTTGGTTCTTTATTAAGTTGTGCAATCATGAACATAATACTAATAAAATATATATTTGAGATTACACAATTCTCTAAATATTTAAAGCAAGATATTAGAGCTAAAAATCCAAAGTTCAAAATTTCTGATTTTAAAAAAAATATAAATTTATGAAAATTATAAATGAATTAATGTTAAAATTAATGTCATAATAAAATATTCCATATTAGAACTTTGAAAATGAGCAATTATTTAGTGCTCCGGGAGCACAATAAACTGTGCTTTCCCCTCTCATATAATAGTAGAACGATTTTTGCTAGAGGGGGAAGCACAATTTATTGTGCTCCCGGAGCACTTAATAATTTTTTTTGAAAATATATAATCTCACTCATTTTAATTTAAAAGTTATAGATGACAATTAATGTTAAAATAAATTTCATAATGGAATATTCGATATTGGAACTTTGAAATATATAATCTGATAGGCCAAGAATGTATTGACCCCTTGTGATGAATTAACCAATTAATTAGCCAAGTTAATTAATTAATTCAATTAGCATGCAATAAGCGTGGTAGCACAAACAAATCACCAACTAAGTTAAAATGCAGCGGAAAATAAATTGACACGGTGATTTGTTTATGAATGGGGAAAACCTATATTGCAAAAATTCCACCGGGTGATTTTAAGGTTACCACTCCCGAGAATTCACTATTATTAGAACAAGCGGTTACAAGTAAAAGAATTTCAGTACCTTATACCAACCTACAGTTGAATCTTTACCTCAATACCCAGTTGGACTTGTTCTGTAGTGACAGTCTCTCCTTTCAATGCACGACTCTCAGTATGTGACTAATCAATTCGATACGCGGATCCCAGTACGCGACTTACACACCAACTTGAGAAAGATGTTGGCCGCAAAGTTCTTTAGTTCATCACATGATGAAGATCATGAACCTCCTTGATTACAAAACCCTATGGTGTACAAACATAGCAGCTTCTTGAAGAAAGAGACGAACTAGAGCATATGTCTCCGGTTCACAATATGCTTGTGAAAAACTTTTGCATTGAGGTGCATCAGCTGTGACGGCCCTTAAAACAATCCTTATATATGTTTAGGGTTGTGAGAAAAGAAAGCCCAAACATCTATACACGGATTGGATGAAAATCAGAACTGAAAATTTGATTTTCTTAAACCTTGATAGAGCAGCTGTCGAGTATCGGGCTTAAACAACCTTTTAAACCTCGATAGATATTAGCTGTCAAGTTTTAAAATCCAGCACTTCTTCACTTGATTCTTGAACAAACTTGTATGGCTTTAACATTTGAACTTAAAACCCCGTTTCTTAAAGTATTAAACACATTTTAGATCTACCAAATTACAAGTAAAGTGCGTTTTGTTAAAGGATTAGCCAATTCTATATTGATATATGTTTCTAACATGATTCACATATGTCCTAACATAATCTCACTCATATTTAATTTAGAAGTTGGAAAATAATAAATGTTGAAATAAATGTTATCATTGACATTCCATATTGGAACTTTGAAAATGTATAATCTCACTAACATTTAACTTAAAAGGTTAAAGTAGTTGTATTAGTTTCAATGAACTTTAAAGTTTTTTTTCCCCTATAATTTAATAGTTATAATTTGGAAGAGTTGAATTCAAGACGTTTCCGATGAAAACAACAAAAGTGCCAATCAAGTAACATGGATCTTGATTCTCAAAAAAAAAAAGAAAAAAGAAAGAAAGAAAGAAAGTAACATGGATCTTGACTATTGATGAAACACTTAAGATTCTCAGGTAAAAAAGTTGTATTTTATACAATCGGTGAATGAAATATCCCTCTCACATGATGGTTACAAAAAAAAAAAAAAAATAATAATAATAATTGTAAGAGTTTTTGTGTAGTTCTCTTCTTTCTTTCTTTCATTTTTTCATTTATTTTTTTTAATTTTGTTATTTTTAATTCAATACATGGGATGAAAGGAATTGAACTCTATATGTTTTCGTAACGAAAACATTAGGAAGTGCCAACCTTTGAGGTACAAGGCTTTAAGGTTTAACAAAAGTCTCTTCCTCAAAGTTTTATTTATTTATACTTGTTTTGGTTATTTCTTTTTTCTTGCTGAATAAAAAGAGAATAATGTAATATTTTGTGTACCACTGAGCTTTAATGAAGTTATTGTTGTAGGTACAATAAATTTATTGATGCAGCTTAAACCACCAAGCTGCTTCTGTGTGAAACAAAAATTCTTACCATCAAGCCACATTGTGTGGTGGTTATTTATATTTAATCTTTTTACAATTTGGCAAAGAATTTAATACTCCCTAGTTGATGACCTTCATTTAAAAGAAGAAAGCATCCTAGTTGGTGACCATTGTAATAAATTCGAAGACTAAATGAACTCTGTTAAAGGAGTTGACTCGGGCGATCCTACCACCGACTCGGGATACCCCGAAAGCCAGCAGGGTCCCACAACTACACTCCACCTCAGCCCCCAAAACACAGATGTGATACACATATATCCCTTTCCTTCACTGATCCCCACCCTCCCTTCCCTTGATCATTATCATTATTTATTTCCCCATCTCTCTCTTCCTCTCCCTAGCCTAGCTCTTTACATACCATCCACCACTTGTTCTTTAAAACCCACTCCAACCGCGTTTTGCCACGCAACATAAAGCACCAAAACACAAAAATAAAAATAACACAAAAAGACAGTCAAGCAAGAGATAGAGAAAGCTCTTTTCTTTCCTTCTAGTGGTCACCATTTCATAAATCATAGTGTGTATATATAGCATATACATATATGTATTTGAGGTCCCCTATCGTATGATATAAACCTTTGTCTTTTTTCTTGCTATCTCACTCTCTTTTTTTCTCTCTCTCTCTCTCTCATTTCTCTGATTTTTTTTTTCTTTCTTTTACATTACTGCGTAACGCGTTACATGTCTTTTCCCATAGTCTCCCAACGCGTTCATCGACTCTCCATTCATTCACTGCTTTTAAAAAATTTAACTTTATCTCTCACTTCATTCATTCACTCACTCCAACCTCTTTCTCTCAAATTCTCTGACTCATTCTCTCTCTAACTCATACACCGAGTCACCAATACATACTCTATTATTATTATTAAAGTATATATATAGGTTTTATGGTTTTTATTTTTTAGAGTGAGAGAGAAAGAGAGAGTGCATTTTGGAATCAATGAAGCTGAATCCGAAGCACGAGAGGCGTTGGGCCTCGGACACTGTTCCGAACAAAACGGCGGTGAGTAGTGCCGGAACTTCGCCGGGAAGCGGTTACAATTCCGTTGAGGAGTTCGTTGAAGTGACGCTTGATCTTCAAGATGACAACACTATTGTGCTTCGGAGTGTGGAGCCTGCGACGCCGACGACGGTGATCAATATAGAAGGCGGAGTTTCTGGTTCAGGCGGTCGGGATCAAGCTCCGGCGGTTTCAGCGTCGGCGCCGGCGTCGAGGTCTAATTCGATCAGGAGGAGCTCGTCCTCGTCGAGTAAGTTGCGGCAATTCTCGCAGGAGTTGAAGCTGTTTTCGCAAGAGCTGAAGGCGGAGTTGAAAAGGTTCTCTTGGAGCCATGGACACGGCACGTCGAAAACTCCGCTCGCCGCTTCGGACGTTACGGCGGTGGCGGCTGCGGTGGCGGCTAGCGGAGGTCCTGGAGGCGGAGGTGAAAGCGGTTTCGCATCGGCTATGGCAGCTCGGGCACTTAGGAGAGAACGAGCTCAACTCGATCGCACTCGATCAGGCGCTCACAAAGCACTTCGTGGACTCAGATTCATCAGCACCAAGACCAATACCAATGGCGTTGACGGTTGGAACCAAGTCCAAACCAATTTCAACGATCTCGCCAAAGACGGCTTTCTCTACCGCGCCGATTTCGCACAATGCATAGGTGTTCAACCAAAAACTCAATAAACTCACTCCGTAACCTTTTTTGCAACAACTTTTTTTATCTTTACATTTTTCTGTTATTTATTTATTTATTTTTTGAAAAGGAATGAGAGATTCGAAGGAGTTTGCTTTGGAGCTATTCGATGCTTTGGGACGAAGAAGAAGATTAAAAGTCGACAAAATTAGCAGAGACGAACTGTACGAGTTTTGGTCGCAAATCACAGATCTAAGCTTCGATTCAAGACTCCAGATCTTCTTCGATATGTACGCATTAATTAAAATGATTAGTTTCAAGGTTTTGCTTTTAATTAATCATTAATTAGTTTTAAACTTTTCGTACTCCATTATTAAAGATCGCACTTTCTCTCCTCAACTTTGGCCATGCCAGAGTTTTTTTTTTTTCGTCTTATCATTCGTTAATAATAAACAACACACAGACACAGTACGTGAATTGAGAAGGACAAAACAGTCAATTCACACTTGTCAAAATTACAATAAAGAGAAGTTATTATACTTTTTTAATAATTTTTAAACATGATTCTCGTTTTAATTAACCATTCAGGGTTGACAAGAATGAAGATGGTAGAATCGGTGAAGAAGAAGTAAAAGAGGTATGTATATAAGTTTCTCTTATCTCTCTCTTTCTCTACCTAACCAGTTATTAAACTATAATTTTCCTTTACCAAATTACATAATTAAAGTATATATATATATATTTTAAAAATGGTTTGCATGAACTCCTTAATTTTTAATTTGATTTTTTTTTCTTGAATGCATGAATCAGTCAACCACGTTCAGATTCAAGAAATTTAAAAAAGAATTAAAAAAAAGGCTGGTACGCTGCCTTTAAGTAATATTAGAAACAAAAGTGGCTCTTATAGTCTTGCTTAAGCTTCTTCTTCTTTGCTTATTAGGTATGATTTGTGCAGGTACAGGGTGTGATCATTTTGGTTATTAAAATCAACGTTAGGCAAGATTCGGTGACCTTATATCCATGAAATTTTCAAAAACTAACAACTCCCCCTCTCAATAAATTAGAAATTAATTAATTAATTAATGGGTTTTCTTTTCTTATTTCTATTTGGTGGTTCATGACGTTTCGCATCTTCTAAAAGCATCCTATCTATATTTAGATGGCTTTTTCAAGAGTTAGTGAACTATTTTTATTTTTTATTTTTTTTGTCTACGAGAGTGCTTGAGGAGTTGGGTACAGATGGCGTCTCGAATTCTCTAATTAGTAAATTGTTTACAAGTCACTCTCTCAAGTAATTAGAGTCATTTTCATTGTAGTTGGTGGGGGCTTTTTTGTCATTTACTTATTTATTTTTGGATAGAAATTATGTTTTATTTTTTGATGATGTTTTTATTTTCAAATTTCAAATTTCAAATTTCAATTTGTTTTTTATTTTTATTTTTTTAAATGCGTAGATTATCATGCTAAGTGCCTCTGCGAACAAGTTATCAAGATTGAAGGAACAAGCGGAGGAATATGCAGCTCTTATCATGGAAGAGTTGGATCCTGAAAGACTTGGCTACATTGAGGTGGGTAATTACTTTATATTATCTACAATCTATTACACAACTAAATAAAGTGAACCCCATATTTCTCTTGTTGTAACTGTTAAAGTTTCATTGTCACGTTAATTTTTTGGATTTATATATCATATCAGGCTAAAATTGACCAAGAATTTTAAGTCTTTAGAAAATATAGAGTCTAGTATTTGAGTTTGACTTTTTTTTTTCCCAGTCAATTGTTAGGCGACAAATCACCAGTATTTTCAATAATTAAATTACCATGTTGTTCAACCATGCACCGAGGAAAAAAAAAAAAAAAAAAAATCAAACGTGAACAAATAGTACTATATGAAAACGACTGGATTACATTGGTAATGGAATAAATTTATCTTATTCGGGGAACATTTTGAAATAGAAAAAGTTTGTTGCAATTTTTTTTTTCGTCTTTGTTTATCATTACATCACTGGGCAATTAACTTGCCCTTCTATTATCTTTTACAATATAAAAATATGTAGTTAAAATATTAATTAAGATGATTGAGATGGGTGTCTGTTGGCTCGATTGGTCCATTTGATAAAAGCTAAACACATAAGTAGTGTTAATTTGAAGGCACATATAGTCCAAGGTTATTATTTATGCGACATCGATATATAAAACTTTTTAACTTCTGATCAATCTTTTCAGCTAAAAAGGAGGAAAAAAAAAAAAAAAAAAAACTAGTGATCTATCTATCATCTATCTGTCAATGATAATTACGGTAAATAATTGAATTATTGCCCCCGCCATCACCACTAATTTACATTATCAATTGTCGGTGACTAGTGACCACGTTGCTTTTTCATAAAACACGCCAATTAAGCTTTTATACTTGTCACTCTTCTTTTGGACTTTTTCTTCATTTCAAAATCAAGTTCGGTCACTGACTACTAATTACAAAAATAGAAATCTAACTTTGGTGACCATTCCAATTTTAAAACGCCATCTCTTTTTGTTTTTTAGAAGAAAAATTAGAGCATGTGACAAGTCGTTAATTGTAATAGTTAGTTAAGCACAATTATATGAGTAAAGGTGGGTACCATATTAATAAAACAAGGTATTATAGATTTTTAATTATAGTGACCTTTGTAGTTTTGGAACCCCAAATTTTTTATTATGTGGCATAGCGTTTCCATGTGGGATTACAGTACTTCCACATAACAATCCCACATCATATACGTTTCCAAGTGTGTCGTATACTTTGTATACTAGCAACTATTCTCGATCAATGATAGTGTAAATTAAATAGCTGACGTGTCCAAGGTCATTGTGCTCCCCACATGGTTCAACCCTTGATGACTTTTGTAAGTTTGTTACATTGTGGTTGATGATGACGTGCAGCTATGGCAATTGGAGACACTATTGTTACAAAAGGACACATACCTAAACTACAGTCAAGCATTGAGCTACACAAGTCAGGCATTGAGCCAGAATTTACAAGGGCTGAGAAAGAAAAGCCCAATAAGACGGTGGAGCACAAAATTCGTATATTATTTGCAAGAGAATTGGAGGAGACTTTGGGTTTTGGCATTGTGGATTTGCATCATGATTGGGCTGTTTACATGGAAATTCATTCAGTACAAAAATAGAAGTGCCTTCCACGTCATGCATTATTGTCTCCCTACGGCTAAAGGTGCAGCCGAGACCCTTAAGTTCAACATGGCTTTAATTCTCTTCCCCGTGTGTAGAAACACAATCACTTGGCTCAGGTCTACCAAGTTGGCTTACTTCATACCTTTTGACGACAATATCAATTTTCACAAGGTACACATCAAACCCATTAATGCTTCTTGAATTTGTCATTGCTTAATTTATACCTTAACTATTTAGGACCCATATCCGAGACTTTTAATTAATTAAGTCCCATCTCCGAGACTTGTGTTTCAAGTCAGCATGATGAAAAGTTTTCTATTCATTATTACTAAAAATTTTACTTTTTTTTTTTTTAATACTTTTTTACTATTATTACTACTACATTGATGATCACATCTCTATGGGTACATTTGCTTATAGACGCAGCAAAAATTGACAACCACACATACGGCTATACGTCTGTACCTTTATTTTACTTTTTATAGGTAAGCAAATTTTTTTTTTTTAATATACATATGTATAGACAAACATAAAGGAGTAGATTCCCTCAATTTACTGTTGCAAAAATGACAATAAATCAGCCATGGTGAAATCAATTTAGATTTAAGTCGTCAAACTCAAAACATTGACTTTATTTACAAACCATGGGAAGCTAATTGTGCTAAGCAAGCAAACAAAACATAGTCTTTATTTATTTATTTATTTTGGTAGAAAGATGGGAATCATTTATCATAATAAAATACTAATACAAAAGCTTTGTCCTTCTACCACCCTAGGTGGGTGTCTAGAAACAAAAGGTTTCATAGGGCATTCTCTAGGAGTGTCAAGTTGAAAAGGTCCCATACATATCTACAATATATAGAAGATGAACATTGACTGTATTTTTCAAGTTTGCTCCTTTGCTCCCTTCCTCTTTTAGCAGGCCTATTCTTTATACCATTATTTTTTATTTTCATAGAATATGTGATATAGATGGACGGTTCATCTCACTTCAGGAGAGTCTTATAATAAAAAATTAGAGAAGCGAAATTGGGTAAAATATGGAACTATGGGTTCTAATTAACTCAATTGTTATTATTATTTTTTTTATCAAATTCTATCTTAGGGGAAAAAAACCCTTACTGGTATCTGGGAAGTAAGAGATTAACATGATTGATGATATATTATTTATTTTTGCGGCTAATAGATTAATTCAAGCGATCTTACCACGCAAGCTAAAATCAAATTACCATATAGAACCGAAAAAGAAGAGTCGAAATAAGTGCTCTTTGGAAGGTTTGGACCAAATATTGGGGGAGAGATCATCAACCTTATGTTTTTGTAGTAGTTAGTTCATGTTTTATGCATCTCAGGTCCTAGAAAAAGGTGCCTATCTATATGTTATGGGTTATGATTCTAATAGTTCGGATTGATCAGCTATTGTGTTTACATAATAGTAATTAAGCACCCCAAGGAAATAAGTATGGCTCTTTCTCTAGCATAGGCCCTTATGACTTACTGCCACTGGAACAGGATTATATACAGAAATGTTTCCAATGTTTAAAGCATGCCATTTTATCAATATACTAAGTAAAAACGGCTTAAAGTTTGAGCAATGTGATATTGCATGCTGTTATTCTTCCCTTGGGTCCTAAAAGGTATGAACTTTAAGTTTCTACCATATGTGTAGCTACTGATGCACTGATTTTGCCATGTCTGGGTTTAATGAATTGGAAGGATAACACATACAGATCATATTGTAACTTAGATGTCTTTTTCATCTTCAAAGGTTTGGCTAAGCTGTCTTCAAGTAGCATGACTCATCGCAATGTGACTCTTTACTGCAAGAATGACAAAGTTGATCTATAGATGTCGTGAATTCAATATTGTGAAAGTCTCATCTAATAACTAAAGTGAATACCTTATTAGAATACTTGATGACTTGATGTATGTGCTGCCTCTAAATATGTTTTCATTTTTCTTTTTGTTAACCTCTCTTTGCAGACAATCGCAGGAGCCATTGTAGTTGGTGTCATTCTCCATGCCGGGAACCACCTTGCATGTGATTTCCCTAAACTTTCTCACTCGCCTGAGGGAGAATATGAGAAATATTTAAGTGTTGACTTCGGTAAATACAGACCCAGTTACGCAAAGCTGGCTGAAGGAGTAGACGGTGTGACTGGAATCCTAATGGTGATTCTCATGACAGTTGCGTTTACACTTGCAACACGATGGTTTAGGCGGAGTCTTGTTAAGCTGCCCAAGCCCTTTGATAAGCTCACTGGTTTCAATGCCTTCTGGTATTCACACCACCTATTTGTCATTGTCTATGTCTTGCTCATCCTCCACGGACAATTCGTATATCTTGTGCACAAGTGGTACCTTAAGACGGTATACTTTTGATATTTCAAGTGATCATATTTATATTTTCAACAATAGTTATTTTTCTGCTTAGAAGAGCTAGCTAATGTATTGAGTTCATGCATGCAGACATGGATGTATCTTTCCATTCCGGTTTTAATGTATGCAGGAGAAAGAACCTTAAGGTTCTTTCGGTCAGGCTCCTACACTGTCCATCTTCTAAAAGTGAGTCATAAATTATCAATTGTTTCAAAGTTTTAAACTATTAAGAAATGAAGAATTTAATGATTTAACTCTTATTCTAACAATGAGAACCTCTTACATTTATTTGAATGCATGGTGTATTCCACAATGGATTGCATGCTCACAAGTTGTTTTTTCTCCTCTTAATTCAAGGCTGTTTTTTTCTAACCTTGATTTTCTTAGGTTGCCATCTATCCTGGAAATGTTCTTGCGTTGCAAATGTCTAAGCCACCCCAGTTCAATTACAAGAGTGGACAATACATGTTTGTCCAATGCCCTGCAGTTTCTCCGTTTGAGTGGTAAGTCACCGTAGCATTCCCTGAAATCACTATATTTTGGGAAATTTTCACTTTTTCGGTAATTTACAGCAACTGCACCAAGCAATGGCTTTGTTTAAGCAAAGCTATCCCTAGGTGAAATCCGAGAATTAGGCTATCCAAAATTTTATTATAATAATAGTTAAATGATTAAATTTACAATTTTCTAACAATTATTTAGACGCTTGCCAATGTTATACTATAAAGTGACAATGTTCTAGTCATAATTTCAATGCTTTGCGAGCGAGAATATATGCTGAATGCTGAATAGTTTTTGAAAATAAAAAAGTTCTGATGAGAATGTCTGAATCATACAATACTCAATCTGGTCACCACCAGCACCATGTAAAAATGTGGCTACCCAATTGATCATTTTTATGGTTCAATTTATGCATCCCAGGCATCCATTTTCCATTACCTCTGCTCCTGGAGATGACTACCTTAGCATTCACATCCGGCAGCTAGGTGATTGGACACAAGAGCTTAGAAGGGTATTCTCTGAAGCCTGTGAGCCTTCTGTGTCTGGAAAGAGTGGGCTTCTAAGGGCTGATGAAACAACCAGAAGAAGGTATAATTTTGTGCACCTGTCTAATGTCTTCCCTGGTTTAGCATTTTTTTTAAAATTATTTTTCATGTTATGTAATATGTAAAATTCCTTTTGGAGATTACAGTTTGCCTAAGCTCTTAATAGACGGGCCTTACGGTGCCCCTGCACAAGACTACAGGAAGTATGATGTCCTGCTACTTGTTGGGCTTGGAATTGGGGCAACACCTTTTATCAGCATTTTAAAAGATTTGCTCAACAACATTATCAAAATGGAGGAGGAGGCAGTAAGTAACTTGTTCTGTTTTTGCTATATGACTTTTATAGACCTTCACTATTTAACCTGCAATAGTATCAGTACTTGTTAACCTGTTCTAATTTTCATAGACTTATTACCAGGACTTGGGATAAAACTATGTATTTTATCATGCAAAATAAAAATTCTGTTTCCTTCTCAACAGGATTCTGTCTCAGATGGCAATAGGGAATCAGATCTAAGTGTTGGAAGTACAGATTCTTCAATGAATAATAGGGTCTGTCCAAAGCGGAAAAAGCCTCTGAAGACCACTAATGCTTACTTCTACTGGGTAACTAGGGAGCAGGGCTCGTTTGATTGGTTTAAAGGGGTCATGAATGAAGTTGCTGATCGGGATCAAAGGGTAAAAAAGAATGCTCCTTGGCATCATTTCATTTCCTTTGTTGAAAATTTCCCAAGTTTGATAACTTTAACTTGTCAATTTGGAAATTAGGGTGTCATTGAAATGCATAACTACCTGACCAGTGTGTATGAGGAAGGAGATGCCCGATCGGCTCTCATTACCATGGTGCAAGCACTCAACCATGCCAAGAATGGAGTTGATATTGTTTCTGGAACTAGGGTAAGCTCTTTGATGATTATCATTCTCATACTCAATACTTTTCTAGACCTCATTCATGCAATCAAATATTTTTTAACTGTTTCTTGAACTATGTGGCTTTGGACCAGACCACTTTTCTTTTAGAATTGTTAGTAGCAACCAACGACTTTAACCAAAAATAAATAAACAAAAATACAAGAAGTGGGATGGGGTATTTGACAAATACAAGGCCCTTTTCGCTGAAAACCTTAATGTGTTACTAATTGTTTTCCATTCCTTTCATTATCAGGTAAGAACTCATTTTGCCAGGCCTAATTGGAAGAAAGTTTTCTCCAAAATATGTTCCAAGCACTGTTCTGCAAGAATAGGTGAGATAAATCTCCAATAGGCCAAAAGATATTACTAGCAAATTTAGCTTTCTTCTAATGTTATCATTGTGGTTTTGGTAACTTTGATCAGGGGTATTCTACTGTGGGGCACCAGTTTTGGCTAAAGAACTTAGCAAGCTCTGCTATGAGTTCAACCACAAAGGTCCAACCAAATTTGAATTCCACAAGGAGCATTTCTAAAACAGTGGGATTGCGTATATACCCAATGTCTACACTCTCTCACTTCACCATTCAGACCTATCTCTAACACTTCCATCTACTTAAAGAATTTTTGTGATAAGCTAGAAAGGAGAAGAAAAAGAAAAAGAAAAAGAAAAAAAAGAAGTATTGTACAGTCCTCGTTAGAAAATGGGAAAGAATGAAAATTGAAAAGCATATATTATTTTCTTTTTTTATTCAAGTAACCCATCAAAATGGTATTCTAGATTTCTAGTTCTAGTCAATAATAGATTTAAATTATAATATGGCACCGGCTCTGCATCTGTACAAGTGGCAGAAATATAGAGGTGAAAGGTGGCAGTGGACCTAAGGTGCATTGTTGGAGAGCAAGAGTGCGTTACAGCTGCAATATTGGAGAGGTTGACCTATTTGGTATTTGATAATGATAATATATAGTATATTCATATGGGTAGGCATGAATGATTGAGAGACGTTTAGGTGGGGGTAGAAGAAGAAGACAGTTCTGGAAAGGAGAAAACTGAGGTAGGTTTTGTGGACTCTAAGAGGTGATGGGATTTGGAAGTATTGTACTCTTGTTGAACCTTAAAAAGTTTTTCCATGAGTCGGGCCCAGGGAATCATTCTAGAATGTGGATGATGACGAAGAGCTCCACATGTTTAAATTCTTAGAATAAGGAAAAATTATGTGTAAAATACATTCATATATTTGTCCATTTATTTTTGGAAATATACATACATATATAAATATATATACGAGATAGAGTTATTGTTGGTTTGTAAACATCATAGCATGGTAAGTCAGTCAATGGCTTTATTGTATTGTATCCTGTTATAAACAGAATGTTTATTGGATACTTTACTATCATGGGCTCTTCAATGTCTTCCTTGTTTATGTAAGCATAAATTAATAACTTAATGGGCTAGTAATTGTAATTTTGAAAGCACCTGTTCTCATCTCTTGCCTTGCCCTATAGCCCTTGTAAGCCTCTGCACCTCTACTTTTGTGTAATGAAATGAAGCTGAAATGAACTGCTTCTGATTTATATGTAAACTTCTTAAAAATAAAAGAATAGGAATGCCTCTTGATTTTAATTCTATTGTTTACTAGCTAGGCTAAAGCCTTCTTATTCACTTCTCATTGTAGTCCCAGAATGACTTGTCAAAAGGTAAATTTGATTGTTCTTGTATTAGATCATATTAATAACTTTTATTAAAGTAATGAATGAAGCTCGTTGTGAAAGGAAGGAAGACTTCTCCCATATGACTGAATAATTTCTTTTGTTAGACATTTACTGTTCTTAACAAACACGCAACAAACCATAAGTTCTTGCCTATCATATTAATAATCTTTGATCCATTAGAAAAGTTATAAAAAAATATGAGGAATTAACTCAAGTTTCACTTACCAAAAGGGAACATTGTTACTCCTCATAAGAGCAAGTACATGTGTCGCATACAACAAATGCCAGCATAAATTTTCTATGTGCTTAGCAATAGCAGCATGGGCATGGCTGTCTCTCTCTCTCTCTCTCACTCTCTAAATTTATCCCTCTTTATGAGACATTCTTGTAATTTACAGTTTTGTGTGTGTTGAGAATCAATGTTAATTACAGTTGATAGTTGAATTTGGGTTTTTATTTTTTTTGTGTTGCTAAATAGTTGAATTTGTATTTACTCCTTCATTTGTAGGCTCCTTTTATGTGTGCAGCTTCTAAGACATATTGTTAGCTTTCATTATTATATAAACTAACGCAAGTAGTGGGCTTGACTCTCCATCTTGAACCTGGATCGAAAAGCTAAGCTCATCAAAATACCACAGTTGGCAAAGTGATAAAAGCAACCTCAATGAAAATAATACTCTGTTGGACACTAAACAATGTGAAAATAATATCATTTTTTATATGGTTATCGTGTCGATAAGGGTACTTTGAAGTTTCTTGGTTAGATGTGTAATGCAACTTGACCTTTTAGATGAGAATGTCTCTTTTGGTCCATTTCTATGTGGCTTTTGTTTTGTTCAATTTTTATGGCCCCAGACTACGTGCTAAATGGACTTTCCGAAAGAGGATTCCTATTCGGCCCAATAGGGTGAGCAGCAGAAAATGGTAACAGTCTTGGGTCAAATACGAAGTAAAAGTAATATATTGTCAAGGCCCAAACTGAAGATTATGCTAAAAAATGAATATAGACCCAAACAGAACCAGCTGAAATCTATAACTCAAAAAGCATAATCGATTGTTTGTATGAATTGCTTAGAGAAGTCTCAAATTATTTCTATCTTATTCTACAGACTACAGATATCAAAAATGTTTATCTCAAAAAAAAAAAAAACAAAAAATGTTTACTTGGACCTCAACTTGCACTAAACTTTAATTTTGACTTTTGGTACACTAACACATTCATTTTATTATGTACTTTAAAAATCTTAGGACTTTTTTTGTTGTTGAAATAAATAGATGTAGCCCCATTCCTAATGGATTGACCTCCAAATAACATATCCAAATTATAAAAAATCCCTCCGAAATTTACACCTTTCAGAGAGGCGCAAAAACGAAAGTCTATGAGATTTCTTTTGTAACTGGATAACCAGCTCTAAAACAAAATAAATACTCGTTATAACGAAATGAAATTCTATTATCTATTATCTATAACACTATCTCTAACTAACCTATAAAATAATTATCTATAACTATAAATAAATAGAAATAGAATACATGTTTAGTTTATTATTATTATTATATAAACTATCAAAAAAAGATATACAAATTTCTAATAGATTAGATATAAGATAAAATCTCAAAGACTCCAACAATTCAATATATTATTCATTAAATACATGTATACAATGTTATATTTGTTATTTTTCAATTGCAAGGACCTGGATGAGAAGAAACTCTCATGTCCAGTTCTGTAGTAGAGATGGAATTGAAAAGAACCATCAACTATAACCCCAAAAGAACTAGAATTTGTAAACAACATAAAGGAAGAATGAAAGGAATATCTTATCGAGGTAATTGTATTTGCTTTGGTAGATATGCTCTTTAGGCACTTAAACCTGTGTGGATCATGTCTAGGAGTGTTATGACGAATTTGATTGGGAAGTACAATGACTGAGAATGTTGTTATGTTTGAGCTTAGCTTATTTAAGAATTGAGTTTAAACTTAAGCTTGAATTAGGCTAAAAGCCAATATATATAAGTTTTTTTTCCAAGTTAATTCCAAATTGTTCATGAATAGCTTGCTTCATAAATTGTTCAACATTAAAACAAATATGGAAATTATAACATTAGGCTTTTTTTTTTTTTTTTTAATTTTTTAATATTGAAATTATAAAACAAGGATTAGACCATTCACATGTGCAAAATTTCTTATATATTTTAGCATAATAATCTTTTTGTTTATTTTACTTAACCACTTTTCAAAACACCAACATTAGATTATCTATTCTAAACTATACTTCATTAAAAGATCAATTTTAAATTATTATTTTTTTATTTTTCACACATATACTATCCACTCTTTTCCTTCATTTTCGGGGAAACATAAATAAAGAATAAAAAATTGAAACAAACAAACAACCATGTTTGTGTATATTTACACAAATACTATAGCAAAAATGCATTTTGCAAAATTGACGCATAAGCTGATGTAGTAGGTATTTTTTAAGATTGATTGAACAGAATTTGGCCCTTACACTATTTTATAACATCTTAATAAGATTACTATTGTTATACTTAAATCCAAACACCCATGTTTAAAAATTTAAGAAAAGAAAAATACATACTAATGTTATATATGATATGACAGCTTATGGGGATAGTTTAACAAAGTTTCTCTTCAAACTAATCTGGAGAAAAATTCTTTAAAGTTTAAACTTCTCATATATTTATTTTTTGAGTGTGAATTTTGAAAATCTAACAATTGAGTTTCATGTTTCTTATGTTCTTAATATATATATCAAATTTCATTCAAATCGGATGTTATTTACTATTTGATCAATAAACTTTTTTTTATACATATTTTTAAATTACAAAAAGTTGAAATTTTAACATTTGTTTAATGATATAGAAATTAATAATTGATCTTCATGAAATTTTGCAAGCAAGAAGATAAAATTTAACGGTTATATTTTCAAAATTCACACTTAATATAAAGATATATGAAAATTTGTTTGGTTTAGTTTATTTCCTTTGTAGGAAAAAGTCTAGAATCATAAAACTTTTCACAACTTTTTTTCATAAATATAACTTGATAGAGTGTGATCGGTGAAAAAAAAAAAAAAAAAAAAGTTTATGCTTAAGTAATAGCTAGCCAGTATGCGTGAGATTTCAGAGTAAGTGAGTTGATGCGTAACTACTACTTTTGTCCTTTTGTAGATTTGGTTAAATACTAACGTTAAAAATTCAAAATGGGGGACCACGTCCGTACCCCACAGACACACAGTGACATGTATGTACGACGAATATTAGTTAGTTATAGTTCTCGTCTAGAAGAGGTGGGTGATGTCATGTGCTTTCTAGACTTCCACAATGCCATTCTATATATGCTATCTATTCTAACCAATATTTTCAAACCTTGAATGGTTTGTTTCTCAAAAAAAAAAAAAAATTTTCAAACTTGGTAGACCGTGGCGTTGGACATAAATTTGAACACAAGATAAGATCTTATTCGCACGCTACGCGTGAACTGCGATATTTTCTATCGGTTGGTGTGTGAACTGAATCATCACATATTTGAATTAGTCCTCATCTAGAAGACTATTTTATAATCTATTATATGTATCTTGTATACGTGCAGCTCCACTAGCTAGCAAATAATTGAATTAACTGTTCTTTTACTAACATATATTTGCATATTTGTTAACGTGCAATTGAATCCAATCACTACTTGTTATGGATCTATGGTCTGTTAAAGCGTGTGGTCTTAAACTTTTTTAAAAATTAATTCATAATTCCTAACATTATTGTTTGACTAAGCCTCCGTTTGGATACTAATGAAAAATAAAAATTATTTCACTATTCAGCTTATTTTTGCTACTATTCATGAGCCCTACTGCACTTTTTGATATATTTCATAGGTCTCACTGTACTATTTCAGTAAATTTTTACTTTTATTTATAGTACTTTCAGCAATAAGTTTTCAGTTTCAGCAAAATAAGTAGTATCTAAACAGACCCTAAGTGCAAAATAAAAGGAGAATAGAATCGAAGTTGGAAGGAAAAGAATGGGAAGAAAAAAGAAAGGATGATTCAATCTACACATAAGTAGTTTATGAATAGAGAGTAATCAAAATGATATTTTGTTTAATGTATACAATCAAAGAGATATTTAGAATATAATCTTTCTATTTTGTTGTGAAACATAGTTTTGATACTATTTACTAAGAAATAAATATCATCAATTTAAGAAGTTTTATGTGTCTCTTGAGGATTCAAAGTTGAGCAAATAATAAGCTATTCCACTACATGCGCATTAAACCAATTATTTAATTCTCATAACTGAGAATATATTGCAATGTTGAAAATATCTAATGGATAACATTGCTCAATTATAAATTATTTTATTTATTTATTTATAATTTGATAGTTACAATGGAAGAGTGCGAATTTGAATCTCAAATATTTTCGTTGAATTATGAAGTAATCAATCATAAGTAGGATTTTGAAGACATTCTAACAAGGTGGAATGTTAGTCATAGAGTAGTAACAAACTAGAGAATATAAAATCTCTTATGGCCTGTTTGGATTTAGGGGAAAGGAGGGAAGTAGAGAGAAGTAGAGTAGAGTTATCCAGAAATTAGCCTATGTCCGTCCAACGATACTCTACTCTCCTACACTATTCCTCCCTCCCCCCTTAATATAAATGGGCCCTTAATGTGATGGCTAGTGCCTTTGCCGCTTGTAATATGAATTGGTTACATGCATTGACGAAGAGCTTCATGGGCTTGATGTCACGATCGAAAATATGGCAACGGTAGTGGTGGAGTGAACCAAGTCCAAAAGGATTTCTTTAAGCTTCCACAACATGTTTAAATTTTGATTCAAAGACAATAGAGGTTCAAGGTTAGGGTCAACTTTATAGTATAAACAAATGAGGCGATTACTAACGCCCCCAAGTAGAAAAAGGCCCCCAAATTTTAACTAATAGGGTTATTTCTTTCATTGTAATAGTGAGTCCAAATATTAGCTAATAAATAAAATAAGATTTTTTATCAAATGAAAAACAAGAACAATAAAGGAGAGAAATACTATGTCCACAAAATTTTTCAAAGCAAATCATAGGTGGTAGGTTGTTACTGGCTATTGTTGGTGGGCAAAAACTAATTTCAGTAATGGGTACAAATTAAGATCAGAAACAACTTAACACCTAAGATTTGTTTTAAATGTAGCATGTTAGGTTCTAAATATTTAGGATTAGATGTTTAGAATTTCAAATTGTACGTGTTGGCAAACCGATAACAAAACTTGTCTAATCTAGGTTTAGGCATTGCTCAAAAGTTGTATGTGTTAAGCTTTAAGTTCGAGCTGACTGCAGAAAAAGGAAGTGCAAATCTGCCAAGCTCGATCGATCAAAAATTAAGCTCGATCGATCGAATTTCATAGAAATAGAATTCTGCAGAATGTTTTAAACAGAGCCCAAGCCCACAAAACGTTTAGGGTTAAGTCTAACTCTTCTACATATAAAAGGAAAACCCCAGCAACGTTTCAAAGACCTTTGGAAGCCTTGTGTGTTACTCCTTGTGAGATTTGAGAGGTGTTGTGCCTTCTAACAACACAAGAATCTACCGAAACAAGATCTACAATCAAGCATAGGTAGAACATAGTTGCTGCAACAAGATCAACGTCTGAAGGTGATCTTAAACCTTTGAGTGGAGTCTCAAAGTCACAAGCAGGAGTGCTTATGTTGCTGCAAAGGCCAAAGAGAGAAGTAGTCCGTGGATTCGGAGCTTACACGTGGTCATGTCAGTAAGTCACTACATGTGGTAGCAATAGGTTTAGTGGTCTAAATCTGATTGTAAAGACTTCAATTCTCTTTAGTGGATTTATTTTACCTTAAGGATAGTTAGATCAAATCCTCCCCAGGTTTTTTACCTTGAAACGTTTAGTTTCATTGGTTTTCCTGGGTCGTCATATCGTGGTGTTCTTTATATTTCCGCTGTTTTGCATGATATGATTTTATTATGTTAACCTAGATCTAAATAATTAATCTAAGTATTCACTTGGCTAATTAACTAGGTTAAACATATTGGTTTAAGGGGTCTAAATGAACAAACATAGCACTTCTAAAAAAAAAAAAACACAATGTACTAAAATTTCACTACACTTCTCACAAAAGTTGAGTTGGCAAACTATACTAGTTCTCGTCTAGGTCCACCACTAACATCACATTTTTTCTTACCACAATCAATCAGCCACATCATGTGAAAAGTTTGTCAAATTTTTTGTGTTGATAGGCCTTTTCAAAAAAAATGTTTTGTGGTTAATTAGTAATTTTGCATATTGAATAGAGTTCATGTAATACTTACTTTTTTTTATTTATTTTTAAAATTCATATTTAAAACTATAAAAGGCCCTAATTCAATTTTCGTCTAATGTCTTCAAATGCATTGCACCTCCCCTGTTCAAAGGCCAAGTTGGATTTTGGTGCAAAGTCCATACCAAGCTACCACATTCCCAAATTTTGTCACCACCAAGCCCCTCTATCGGTTTTGTTAGGTTCTAAGACTTTAGGAACTAATGTATTAGAACTTCACTTTGTATTTGTTGGCAAACAATGATCAAAACATAGAGTCTAGGTTTAAGCTTGCTCAAAGTTTGGATTGATGTAAAGTTGAAATCGAGTAATTGCAAGAAATTACTATTCAAAATCTGTAAGGCGCGATCAATTGAAAGTTAGACTTGATCGATCGATACTCGTACATCAGTAATTTTCTACAGAATTCTCAAATCAGCCTAAACCCATATGACGTGTAGGATTAAGTGTTTTACTCCAAGTATAAATGGAAAAACCCTAGCTACGTTTTACAGGTCTTTATTGAGTTGTGTGTTGAATCTTTTGTGAGATTTGAGAGGTGTTTACCTTCATACACACATATAGAACTATCAAGATCAAGATTCACATCAAGAACTTGATGGTTGTTTCAATTGCTGCATAAAGAACTTTCAAGAAAATCTAAAACCTTTGAGTGGAGTCTCAAAGTCACAAGTAGGAGAACTTATGGTTGCTGTAGATCAATGAAAGAAGTAGTTCGTGGACTCGGAGCTGTCACGTGGACATGGTAGTAAGTTTTTCTACACGAGGTAGCAATAGGATGTTAGTGGTCTAAGTCTTATTGTACAAACTTCAATTCCTTCATAATGGATCTGTTTCTTACCTTGAGGATAGCTAGGTTAAATCCTCCCTAGGTTTTTTACCGGTTAGGTTTTCCTGGGTCATCAGATCTGTGTGTTCTTTATTTTCCGCATTATATCTGTTTTACACATATTGGTTTAACCTAGATCTAATTAACAATCTTGTTAATCAACTTGGCTTAATATTAGGTTAAACATATTGTGTTAAGGGGTCTAAAAACTAACAGGTTTTTTCTTTTTTGTTTGTTATTTCGTATGTTTACAATTTTTTTTTTTTTTAAAATTTTTAATCGTGAGCCAAATGAAACAGGCAGGCTTGTCATACATACATATTTGATATTTGGTCTTGTATATTGCTAACTATGATCCCCACTTTAGAAAACATCACATGAAAATTAGTATCCATAATTAATTGGCAATTTCACTAACAATAAACCAAAATCCAATTAAACGCCATGTGGTGGTGTCCAGTCCACACAAACCAACGTTTTCCATGAGTCAGATATACTGATAGAGACGCATGAATAACATTGAGAAATCACATCTTTTATTTAGTTATTACTTCGTCACCACGTATCTAGATGACGCAAAATGTCGTTGAATTGTACATGTATGCCATGTGGCCAGTTGTTTGTCTGTCATGTCACTAATTTGTTGTCTGCGCAAGGACGGTTGGATTTGAAAATTTTATTCTATTGATTTATTCACCCATATATGTACACATAAACCACGTATCTAATAATCTAACCATGCACCATTCGAATCTATGAAAAAAGGAAAAGGAAGAGGAAGAACAAAAAAAAAAAAAAAGTAAAGATTATACATAGTCAATACCTTCAGAATATGAATTGAAGATATATGAACTTTTCTGTAAATACATTCTACATTAAGGGATGTAATGTAATCACGGAATCTATAAAAATTACCTCTTATAATATTCTCTGTAAATACATTCTACAGTATCGTAATGCAATGGCAGAAACTGTAACTGTGATAGAGCTTTACATAAAGAAAATAAATAATTTACAGCCCCAAATTACCTGAAAATTTCAGTTTATTAACTTAGTCACTCATAGGCAGTGACCTTTCTGGCAGGGGGAGGAAATGGCCAAAAATGGGCCATCTAAGATATTAGGCTGCAGAGAAGAAATGGAGAACCCCGCAGATTGTGGAACTCCTATTGATGGATGTTGAATTGAACTGTCAAGAAGGAAAATGGTAATAAGCAGAACTTTATGTTAACATATGTACCTACAGCTGAAATTATACAAACACAATTTTTAACAGCTTTTGGACAACAATCTATGGGAAGACTATTATGACTTGAAATTTCTCTAATGCCACTACATCCAGTCCTATGTAATTTACACAATGAGCAGGATAAATGATTATGGGCACAAATGAACTGACCTGAAAGATAAGGATAAGGAAGATTCCACAGGGGGTTGAATTCTATTTCGATCAGGAGTAATTAGTGGCCAAAAAACTGGAACACAAGGCAAGCATGACACATTAGTTGCCAACACAAAACAGAACAGAAAAGAAAATTTTCTTTTCCAAGAAACAATGTAGCTACATCTATTATTAGGGAAATCAGGAATAATACCTACTTAATGTTTACTCTTGTCCACTATTAGTGCATCTAACCTTAAGATTGGTCTAGCTAAAGCCCACATCATCCATATTCCTCTTACATGTTTCCAGGGATAAATTTTGTCAAGTGAACATAGAGAAATTCTCAAATTTCCCATCATAATTAAAGAATTCAGTTGCTAGTTGACATACTATCACACTTTTTTTTAATATTTTTGAATCCTTGATTACTATAATGCCATATAACTAAAGTGTTCAATTGTAATAAGAACAAAATAACAAAATTCAGTATGACTACTGTTAAACTATTAAAAGGTTTTAAAAAATTTTAAATTAGCACTCTGTTTTTGAGTGAAACAAAGAGCAAGCAGTCAATGCTTTATCTCAAATGCATGTCATTTTCATTTATATGATATATTCTTTGTTTTTGTATACACTTTTTTTAAAGCATCATGTTGATTACTCTGCTTTTAAATTTGCTTTTGCCTTCCACCTCCCCCACCCAAAAAATAAATAAATAAAATTTAAAATATAACATTTAAAGTTTTTTTTTTTTCCCAGAAAGGGAGATAGAGTGGCTGATAAGCTTTGAGCAGCACCCGTCTGACTGACAGAGAACAAGACAGAAGACCAAGAATGTTTAACTGAGAGAGAGAGAATCATTGGGGAATTTTCACATTGAGAGTGAAAAAAGAGACTGCTGTATCAGGCCAACAGAGAGAGAAAGAGACTAACTGATGAGCTTCAAGCAGCATTAATCTGACTGACTCATAGTAGCCAAGAGATGGAGCAAATCGAGAGGGCAAGAGAGAAGATTGAGAGAGTTTGACTGTGTGAGAGAGAGAAAGAGAGTGAGAGAGTTAGAGAGAGACCATGTCTGATGTCCAAAAATAAAATAAAATAAAAACTCTTTTTTGTCCGGTGGACACTTGATGGACATGCATGCAACAGTGTCACAAGCATGTCTGACATGTTTCAGACATAGACATGCAGAGGATTTTGTTGTGTCCATGCTTCTTAGGGTAAGATACTAAGATGTATAACTGACTGCATACAAACTGTTGTAGAATGGATTGCTCTATGGCTTCATACAAGATCTGCACTAGGGTAGCAGTAACATCATATTGATTTTTCTCTATATGCTCTTGAACTCTCACAGGTTGAATAGGTGAAGGCTTAAATCTACTTTGAATGTCTCTAGTATAGTGAAATTGAGAGAAACTTAGTTATACAATGTCTAGCCGCACAAATGGTGATTTCTCTCTCTGAAAATCCTCTCTAGAGATGGCTTATGATGTCCTTTAAATAGCGCAATCAACAAATCATGAGCCGGGCTTGAAACAAGCAAGTTATAGGCTTTTCTGCATTTTAGATTTTTGCTAATCCACGAATCTCAATCGGTTGAACTAGTTGTCGAGCTTTCAATCGAAATTATAGAAACTTTATTTTTCTTGCGTTGAACTTGAGTCTTTGTTGAGTTGAACTTGGGTCTTTGTCTTGGACTATAAAATGCACCATTATGACACTCAAAACTCACTAAAAACACTATAAATGGATTATATTTGATCGCATAATAACAACCTAAAATATGGACTCTACGATATATATTCTCTTTTTGACAACCTAAAAATATACCCTATAAGCTTACATTGTCCCTAACATTTCTTGGCACTAATGAGTTTCTTTTTGTCATCTTTTTGCATGAATAAAAATGAGAAACTGGTGGATGACAACAAGGTGCTACTCTTCCAACCCTCTCTTTTTATGTTGTGTTTATTTTTGTATAGTACTTAGTATTCACATGATAGCCATAATAAATAAATACTCACATGCTATTGTATTGTATACTTGTATGCTCCCTCCCACATGCTACTTATGTATGTATATCTCACATGCCTTGATTGTATATATTTTGTTGGAGTTAATATTCACATGTTAGCTATACGCAAAGATTTACTCACATGTGTGTGTGTGTCTATATATATATATATATATACATTGCTTGCAAAAATCTTTTCATGCCAAGTATTCTTTTTTTTCTTTTTTCTTTTTTAATTATAAAAAGTTAATGTTTGGAATAAATTAAAATGAGGTACTATCTTCGGGTAGGCGTTGTGGGGTGCCTAACACCTTCTACACAAGTAACCAAACTTCCGAGTCCAAGATCTTTGGTTCAAAGACTTTTAGTTTACCTTAATTAATGAACCTTTAAAATATGGATTAGTTAATTAGGTAACATAAAATAAACTAGACATTTAGGTGACCAATCACACCTAATACAAAACCAATGGTTGATGATGACTCCTAAAATAAAAGTAAGAAAAAGGGACTCACACACACACACCCCACTCTAGATACACAAGCACACAAGAGTCACGTCACCAAGGACCCAATGTGCAATGACCCAAACACCCGTAAAAGGGGGAATAATTTTCTTTTTTTTGGGGGGGGGGGTGTCCACACTACTAATAACAGGATTCCCCTATTTGGGTTTCATCATTTTACATACCAAAATATCCTCACACAAATTCTAAAATTCCATGGCATTTAGTTTAATTTTATTCCCTACAAAAGACCAAAAAGGCTAAAATCGTCATCTCGAACATGCCAAAACCCACTACCCACGTTTAAAAAAAAAAATAATAACAGAATCCACTACCTGTACGAGGATTTTTGGCATTTAGCCTGAATTTGAAAACAATTTTATTAGTTGACATATTTTGCAAACAAATTTGCAAAGTAGCATCTCAAGTCTGAGCAAGTCGAGATCAATTAAGGAACTCAAGTCTAAAAAAAAAAAACTAAAAGCTAACCACCAATCAAAAAAGTCTCTCTAGATCTAATCCTTCTTCTTCTTTTAGATCAAGCCCAACATATCAACATATCTGACCGTGTGGCTTCTGTGTAGTTTCTTTTTCCTCTGTGCTACTTTTATTTCTTCTGCTTCTTCTTCTTCCGTGTGCTTCTTCTATTTCTTCATCTTCCACGTGGTTTCTGTGGAACTCGAGTCTTTAATACTCAAGTTCCCTCTTTGATCTTGAAAGCCATAGACTCGAGATGTTATTTACCAAATATGTTGGTTTTCTTGTCAATTAACAAAATTGTTTGCAAAATCAGGCCAAATGGCACCCAAAAAAAAAAAAAAAAAAAACAAAACAAAAAATCCTCCTATCCATACCAATTTTTTTTTTTTTTTAAATTTCTTTAAAAAAATTTTGAAAATTTTGTTATCCTAGTTCATATAGCTATCACAAATCTCTCACCATCCACAGCAGCGTATATCATCTTTTTTTTTTACAAACTGTTAAGGTAGCAAATTTATATTAGTTCGCATCTAGGTCCACTACTTATATTATTTTTTTACTTACCAATAACAACTCACCAAATTAGCAATTTGTAAAAAAAATTTGTAGCTCTAGTATTTTCCTAATTTTAAAAACCATAAAAAATTTATAGATTTAGAATCTAAAACAAAATATACAAAGCTAACCAATAACCACTCACCACATTAGCAATTTGAAGAGTTTGTAACTATAACATTTTTCTCATTTTTTTTAGATTTAAATTCTAAAAATAATATATAAAAGCTCAAAAAAATTAACCCAACAACAAAAAAATTATCAATAATAAAGCTAAAAAAATTAATTTCAATCAACCAATTTGACCCAAAACAATAATTTTACCTAAAAATTTTAAACAAAACAATTTTGTTCTTACCCCGTAACATGCACACATCAAAAACACACTCAAACACAAAAATAAAATTAAAAAAATAATAATAATAATAATAAATAGGTAAGCAGCAACAGTGATAAAAGCCGAAACAGCTACACATAGCTAGCAGTAAAGCTGCCCCATGACTCTAAATTCTAAAATTCTGGGTCCGGCTCTGATTTGGACACATCTGTTGAATCCAAATGAACTGGTGATCAGGGTAGAAATCACAATCCTAATCACTTCTTTTGCAATTTTCTGTTTTTACCGTGCCGATGTGAGACAGTGAGAGTGAGAAGCCAGCCTGATTTTACGTGTATACACGCGGGAGACATTTTAAAATCAATCATAAACTCCGAAGAATCATTTAAAAAAAAGAAAAGAAAAAGAGAATCATTAAGAATTTTGACTATCCGTTGACTGGTGGGTCCCATGCAGATTAAAAATTACTGGTTCTCAAAAAAAAAAAAAAAAACTCCTAAATGATTCAGGTATTGGACTAACTCTGTCAAAGTCCTTTTAGGTGACGATTCATCAGAATTCAGAAGTTTATGAGCAGACTTGTCCATCACTTTCCCGTATAGAACTATTTTTTTTCACCATCACTCACGGTACCGCATCATAATTGTGTAAAAAAAAAAGCATGGTTTTAGATTTTCTCGAACACAAAAAATTTCATATTTATTAACGTGATAGATTATTAATGATAAATAAAAATGTAATTTCATTAGTAAATTTATATAAAGAAAATGTTAATGTTTATGAGAAAGAAAAAAAAGTAATTAATATTTTGACAACTTTTTTTATTTTTTATAAAAGTGATGTCAAAACTTTCCTAAAATAGATTGTTAACTATTGTTCTAAGAACACTCGTTAACATAACTTTTTATATAAAAATTAGTAAACGTGTTGTAAAATTCTTTGTGCACTCATAGCATTGCTCTTGGTGGTGTGTAGTGTAAGTGAAGAAGAGCTTGTATCCAGTAGCCAGTTTCACTAAACATAATACGATGCAAACACATATCGATGCAAACACATATCTAATTTTAAATGCGTGTCCATATCCATGGCCCCATGTACAGTTGTAACTTGTAGGTGTAACAGAACAGAAAGTCTAGTCTACCTCTACTCCTCTAGCATATACTATGTGGTCCCACGTTAGGCAATTCCACGTGTAATGCTACTGATAGGTAGTCGTCGTACTAGGGGCCCATGATGCAAACGGGGACCTCTCCACCGTCCAACTTTCCATCAACCTTTTTTCACTTTACAGATTAACGTTTATGGTAAAGATGGTGAAGTCCTTTTTTGTGTAACATATAAAACTCTTGCACTAACCAATACATTATAGAGTATTTTTAGATGTTGGATACGGCACGGTGGAGAAGGAGAATTCACTTTATATGGTTCACGATGACACGGATCTAGATGCATTCTATGTGAAAATCCAAAATTCAATTTCATCTGTGAATGTACGATTATCGAAAAAAAAAAAAAAAAAAAAATTCTGTGTATGTACTAACTACTAAACTATCGAGATCTACAATAAGCATAATAAAATTAGAGTCCGGTTAACATGTGTTTTTAGGGTACACATTAATAAATTTATTTTTAGAAAAGTTTTATTGAAAATTGAAAAAAATTTTGATAAACTTCTTTTAAAATTGGTTTACTATTATGTGCCCTTAGGGCATATATTAGTAAAATCCATAAAATTATTATGACCAACATCCTCCTTGGATCTCTTACAAGCAAGTTATGGAATTACCCTTGAAATTTGTGTAATTTGGGAGGCATAGTGAAAAAAAATGTTGAAAAAAAATGTCAATCTTACAATTAAAAATTTACAATCTACCATGAAAATGAATGTAATTCATGATAAAAAAAATGATAATATAAATAGATAAACTAAAAAAAATTATTAATTAATTATATTTTTGTTTTATAGCTTTTTTTTATTTATTATAGGAGTTTTATAGATTTGGTCGTACTTTTTATTTAGGTAGGCCCTATAAAAAATAAAATTTTAGAGAGTTTCAACCTATAGCGTCTACTCTTGATAATAGTTTTTTATTATCAGGCCAAGACACCAATTGATTTTTGGTGTAGACGGGGATTGAACCACAGATCTCTTATTCAATCATCAGAGATTTTACCAAAATTTTTTTTTAGAGACTTTCAACCTATGACATCTGCTTCTGATGATAGCTTTTTATCATCAAACCAAGACACCAAATCGATTTTTTGGTGTAGGCGAGTATTGAACCCCAGATCTCTTATTCAACCATCAGAGACTTTACTAGTTAAACTAATTGGAACCCACAAAAGATTTTACCAATTGAGCTAATTGGAACTCACATAAAAATAAAAAAACTTTTATTTAGGCAGTTATGTCATATTTACCTAATGCTTTGATATTAGATTTTTTTTTTTTTTTTTTGAGAAAATGATATTAGATTCTTATTATTGCCTGTTTCACCTTTAATAAAAATATATAATATATATTATTCCACAAAATTAGGATCCAAAATATGGAAGAAAAAAGTGATTCCACAATTCTAGCGCCCAATTAATCTTGTGCCGCTTAATTCTTATTTCATGGCCACATATCATTTCAGCTTAGAAATAATAGATCATAGTATCATACCAAGCTAAGAAATGACCAACTTATTTCATCAAGTTTGGAATCTAATATGATTTCAAAATGATGAATTGTGGACTTAGACCGTTCTAATAAGATTTAATTTTTGAATAAAATCTGTTATTTGATTTACTTTGTAATTGGCGCAAAGGGATACACATTACATTATGAAAAATTGACAGTTTGACACATCAAACTATAAAGTTTTATTTTAATAATAAATAATTTGTAATATCTTGGTAAGTGTTTGGAAAAAGGAAAAAAGTTTTTGTTTTACTTTTTATCTCATCTTTTTGCAAATAATACAACTTTTAATGTTTTTATTTATTTATAAATAATCTAATTTTTAGATTTTTGTCACACATTTAACATAAATAAAATATTACAAAAAAAACTATATATATATATTTTTAAATAAACACTATGTAAATAAGTTATTGAAAATTGCGGAGTACCTAAAGGGCCAATGGACACTTCATTTTCGTTTGGGATAGATTTAATTAGCTTTTTACTGAAAGTATATTAAAATATTCTTGTGCTTTGAAAATGTGAGAAAATGTAAGATTTTAAAAAGTTGTACTCTAGAATGTACGGACGCAGATATGGTCACACGGACATGGGTATTGGTACGATATGACGATTTATTTTTTGGATTTAATTTTAAGAAGAGTTGGAAGCAAGAACAACAAAATTATGACACTAGTTAAAAACCATCCCTATATTGCTTTAAAATTAATAGGAATTTTTGGTAAAAAAAAATGGAAAAGCTTCGTTCGAGTTGGATAGTGTCAATTTTGCCCTTTTGCTTAGGGGCACACACTTTGTTTTCTAGTCAATCTCACGGCTCTCGCCGTAATAAAGCTCACACAGTCGCACTCTTGAGAAAGAGAACCCAATTGCAGAGATAGTGGCACTGGCGCATAAGGAGATCAGATTGTGTGAAGTTGATGTTGATCTCCAGGTGGATTTTGTTCTCTTTAAGACTTTGATTGTTTGCGTCTTCTTCTTTTTCCCTCTAGTACCAATGCCATAAAAAATGTCTAAGAAGATAAGTATCTAGTATCTACCTCTTACGCTTCTATGACATTGATTTAAGGGCATCTTTGTAAGTAAGTACATGCTCTGCTCACTTGCATCCTTACCGCTAACACTAGAATTTTATTAATTCAGAAAAAAAAAATGTATTATTCCTCATAGCTAAAAAATTGCTTTTTAGTTATGAAGGATATAACATTTTTGTTTCTCATAATGTAATGAATTCCTTGGCAGATGGATTTGCTTGCGTGGCCCCCTACCCATTATAGGTTGCCTAAACAGTGATTTATGAACATTATGTATCATGGGAAGTTTATGCTGCATGTTAATTTTTAAAATATGCAAATTGATGATTGTGGTCATGTTGGATATACTTATAATGTGAGATTGATGAAGCACTATTAAGTGCTCACGTTTCTTAACAGTTACTTTTGAAGAAGATATCATATTTTAGTGGAGTCATTGTCCAACTTAGAAATGAAAGGCGAGCAGGGTCTTCCATTGTGAAATTGAGCAATGGAAAGGTAGTTCTTCAAGGTGTTGCTTCGAAAATTTGCCCTCTCTGCCCCCCTTTGCTCCCAATTTAAAATAGATGAACTGCTAAATGAATGGATAAGAAATAAATAAATGAAAGGAGTTGCAAAAATTAGTTTGTTTTATAACTCCAGTTATTTCTTTCAATTCTTTGTGATTTGGTTGAAGTTTGCGTGCAGAATGCCATGTTTATGCTCTAACTTGATTTCAATACTATCAAACTGACAATTTAATGGTATATTAAATATGTTCGTCGGTTATTCCTTTAGTTTGTCCTTTCATCCTATTTCAAATCGACACTATTTTCTTTGCCACTCATTGTTTTATATACTGAATTCTTCTCAACGATTAAGTATTTTTCTGTCAAAATTGGTAAGGGGCTGTTTGGTTTTTTTTTTTTTTTTCTTCCTGAAGTTTCTCCTTCTGACGCTCTGCCTCTCCCAACTTCTCTCCCTTCGCCTTCAACTCACTGTTCAGATCGCAAAGGCCCTCCTTATACTGAGCCTGTTGATCCAACAAATTGAAAACTGGGACCCACACACTGACCCATGTCATAAGACTTTCCTCTTTCCTTTTTTTTCCTTTTCCCCTTACTCTCCCCTTCGTTTTTCTCTACTTTTCTCTTCGTTTTTCCCCTGTTTTTCTCCCTTCGTTTTTCTGTGATTTTCTCTTCATTTTTCCCCTGAAAAAGCCAATGAGCGACAAAGCCGACAAGCGACGAGTGACGCCATTGATGAAAAGTCTGAAACTAAAAGAGAGAGAAAAACAGAGTAGTGGGTCAGAGATTTTGGAGATTGTTTGAATTGAAAAGTTTATGGGTATTGTTTGAATTGAAAAGTTTGTTTCTTGATTTTGGAGATTAATGGGTCTGAGACTGAGATGATGGTGCTAACGGTGGAGTCAGGAAGGATGGAGAAGATGGTGGGTCTGAGCTCCGATCGGTGGTGGTATGGAGATGGTGGTATAGTTTACCAAAAAAAAAAAAAAAAAAAATATGGTGGGTCTGAGCTCCGATCGGTGGTGGTATGAAGATGGTGGTATAGTTTACCAAAAAAGAAAAAAGAAGATGGTGGTATGAAGATGGAGGAGTGATCTGGTTCCCATTGATGAAGAGAGTCGTTGCAAGTAGTATCAAAAGGTGGGCTGGTGTGACTTTGCACTGACAGTGGGTCCCATGCATGTGTGTTTAATTATGAAAATGTCATGGAAACTAAGTTTTGGAAACTGAAAACACCTAAAATGTGTTTTCAGTTTCCATAACTCATCACTCAAAAATCTGAGAATTAAGTGATGGAAACAAAAACTGAAAAAATCCCCAAACAAACCATTTAGCCAGGGGACCCACATATTTTGAGTTATGGGTGATGGAAACAGAGTTATGAGTGATAGAAACACAAAAACCAAACAGCCCCTAAGCCTTTGAACAAAAGTTATATACTACTTTCTCATTTTAACTATATTTGTATCGTACTTTCGCAACTACATATATTGTAAATTTGTAACTCTATGAAATTATATGATTGAACTATATGAAAATGTGTCATAGAAAATTTGATTATGAATTGAAAATTATGATATTAAACCACAAAAAAAAAAAAAAAAAAAAAGCCTCATCGCACGCACAAAGCATGTGAGATGAGGCTAGTAATATGTTATAGTCTTATACTACACGAATTACCTATATTGATGCTATAGTAAGCTTTGAATAAAGTAGTTCAATAGAAGAATGACCTATTTCTAGCAGTACAATAACAGGAATTGAATCCTAAATTGCTAATGGCATTAGTTGATAGAATTATAATTTAAATCTTATGCTTCAAATGAGTTTGTAGTATGTCTTAGATGAATGATGTCAAGCTTAACATTAGAAGTTTATTGCAAGAATGTTGACAATAAACAGGGAACTTATGTTGCTAATGTAAGGGTGTGGAGTATGGACTTTTATTGTAAGCTTAACATTAGCCTTTTATTATAAGGGTGTGGAGTACGGACTGTAGGCCGTGGCGCTGAATTTGACCATAAGTTAAACGTGGCCACTGTCTAGAAAGAATGCTAATATGTACTTGATTCTAACTGGAAGCTCAATGTTTGCCATGTAAATAACATAAATGTAGAAAATGAAACTGAGAGTGAAGAAAAACTGGTTTCAGTAACCTCTTATGTTTTTCTGTACGCATTTGTGCACATTTTTTGGTGTGTTCAATTTAGTTTTTTTTATGGCTAAGCTAATTTGTTGGAATTTTTACAAAAATATAGGCAATTTGAGGCCAGGTGGAGCAGATTGTTATATGATCGATTCACATATTAGCTAGAAGAAATCTGCAAAGGCGTAATCTTCTTCTTCTTCTTTTTACCTAATTGTTTTTTCATGTAAATTTTGTTTAATAACGATTAGCACCGAAATTATTCTACGCTACCTTCAATTTTGTTCTATTTTCTAAACTCATCCGAAACCCAATTCACTTCCAAACAAAAAATAAAATAAAATAATCAAATTCACCCAATTGCCTGAAAATCACACATACCCTAGACCAAACGATTTAGAATTTGGAGGACGTTCAGGCAATAAATTAAAGTTTTCTTTTTCTCTATTTCCAATGTAGAGAAAAGGTCAGGGCTCATGCGCAACTTATGCTTTGCAATGACAAAATCAAAGAATGGAGCAAATTATAAATGGAAATGTTAATGAATACCTAAGAGCATTGGTCTAGAAACTATTTTTGAAAATATTTATGAGAAAATGATAAAACAATTAATTTTGATGGCAGTTTTTAATACTTCACATAAAAGTGATGTCAAAACTTTCATAATATAGTTTATTAACAATTTCCCTAAAAGCACTCGTTAACATAACCCAATTATAAACATGATAACATTTGAATCTTAAAAGATAAGACCATCACACACATGCACAGAGAGAGAGAGAGAGAGAGAGAGAGAGAGAGAGAGAGAGAGAGAGAGAGAGAGAGAAGAAGAAGAAGAAGAAGAAGAAACAAGTGTAAAATTTGTAGAGAAGAGGAAAAATGAATAACATACAACTAGTGAAACATATAATTTGATTTACAAGGTTGGAATGGATCTGAATTCTGTGAGAGTTAACAATTTAATTGAAAAAATATTACTACTATTTCTTTAGATCTCAAATTTAGTAGTTTTCCGTGCATTGCTCAGGTATACTACTAGTTACATAAATAGTTGATTGTTTTACGAGAGGTGCTACGTCCATAACATTTTTACTACATTTTCACAACAAATCAGAGGTGGTTAGTTGTTATTGGTTCAAATTTGAACTTATTACTGAAATTACTTTTCTACCCCACCATTAACAACCCGTAATAACCTACCACATAAGATTTATTGTGAAAATGTTGTGGACATAGCATTTTCCTTGTTTTACGAAGCCCACTGAAATTGATCCCTAGATAATAACATGATCAAAATAACCTAAAACATCCGTCTAAAACCAAGGAACTAAGTAGCGCATTCCCTCATTTGCTTATTCTTTCAATAAAATTAAGAAACTAACTACTCCCTTTTCACTCCATTCATCCCATGACAAATTCCCTCATCATTGCAGCTGATACTAATCAGGGATGAACCCCCTGATTTCAAAAAAGGAAAAAAAATTATATATTTTTAATATTTTTTTTGTTAGTTTAATACATTAATTTTTTCTTAAAAATATTTTTGCACACCTTGACTTAAATCTTATGCACCCTTATTATAAGTATTTCTGACTCTAAAGTAAGAGTAAGTGTTTGTGAATTGTAAGTGTCACTCTTTATTATAAATTTTTTATTATATGTGTATGAGTATGTCTAATATTAATTGTGTGCATTACTTTTTTTTATAATGTCATTTGTGTGAATAATGATGTGTACGTGGATGTTTGTGTAAAATATAAATATAATATAACTTTATATAATTTGATAATTAGGAAATAGAGAGGATTTGTTACATGAGTGTGTATAGTTATCATGTTAAAATTATTTTTGTCATAAAGTTAAAAAAATTCAAGAAAAAAATTGCAAAGTTAATGATTATTCAAGTATTTGATTAGTTAAGTAAACACGTAGTGAATTATTTTATGTATGAATGAGTGTGGTTGTGTGCATCAATAATTAATGTAGAGCCAATGAGTTGAGTTTAGTCATTTAATTTAAATATTTTTATAAAAACAATGACAAATATATAATATTAACTGCATAAAAATAAAAATTTAGACAAACTTAACAAAATAAAATGGTCATAGCTACCCATATTGGTAATAAATACTCATAATGAACAATCGTGTAACAATTCAAAATTTGAAACCTTGTAGTAGGAAATTGTAAAAATTCGTGTGTATATATATATATATATATTGTCTAAAACTCAATATACTCAAGTTCTCTTTTTATTAATTTAAATTTCTTAATGACCCCCTTAAACAAAATTCCTAGAGCCGCCACTGATACTAATTACTCCTTGCTCTCCACAGGTTCATTCTATTCAAATTTACTTTGCATGGAATCAATTAATTGTGAAATTATTCATTTCTACTAGAGGAGTCCTCCCTCCTTTCATAACAAATATGAACCCTTATGTGGGACTCACACTTGCTATGAGAGGAGAGAGGTTTCCTTCCGTAGGAGTAAATAATTTCTTGTGTCCCATGTGACTTTTAGTCTTAACATATTATATGTTCAATTGATTTCAAAACTTGGGGCTACTTTATACTAAAATTGTACTCCCATGTTTTCCCGCAAGCTAGATCAGTTTTATATCGGTGACATTTTAACAATTAAAAGATAGATGTAGAAGTAATGCGATTTTTTTTTTTTTTTTCTTTTTTGATGAGAAGTAATGCGAACTTGAAATGCAAGTGATCCAAATGCGTATTTAAGATTTAAATTTGCATATGTGGTAAAATTTGTTGAATCCAGTATTTACAAATCCATTTAATGGTACGGCCACAATGACATTAAACAACAAATGCCCAACTGTACTACTAGTAAAACGTCTCCCTCATATGACCGTCACAATTTTACAGCTGTGTTTTAGGAAGTAGGAATGCACAAAGTTGATAATGATGCGTCCGTCCATTTTGGCAGTTAACCTACTCAACTCTCTCTAGTATGCATTTTCGTAATTATCTACAAATTTTTGGCACCAAATGCCTAACATCAAAGCCAAGCAATTCTCAATAAACATTAATTCTTAGGCCCGAAGCTCCAAAGTGTTTTTTCAAAAAATCAAATCTTGGGCTCCAAACCTCAATAGTTTTCACACAAAAAAGAAAAGAAAAACCTTGGGCCTTGTCGATATCATATTTTGTCTAGCCCCGATTCACGCGTCAAAAAAAAAAAAAAAAAAAAAACTGAAAGAGATGCAAAATCATGAATTTCAAGACCAAAAAGGGTAAAAATAAATACAATATGATTGGGCGGTAGATCAAAGAGTCACAACATTTGAAAAAGTCATTTTTACAGCGATTAAGGCTAAAACCCTTACCGGGTATAGTAAAAAAGTTAACTTTTTGATTTGACCGTTGGATCATGTTGAATTTTAGACTATCTCATAGGGCATATTTTTCCCTTTGAAACAATAGTTTACAGGCCAAAATTGGAGTTAAAACGGATGAGATATTACCAAAATATCGAAAGCCCTAAGTAAAACCTTCACTTTTTTTTTTTTTTAATAGGAAAAATTGGCATTTTTTGACCTGACTTCGCACAATAAACTGTACCGATTGGGCAAGAACTGGAATGAGCGGGCTGGACCATCTTGAAGAATAAGGTCTTAGCTAATTTTCAACAAAAGGGCTCGATGATATATGCTTTGGATTGGAAGATATGAAATTTTAAAGGAAAAATGTCACAGAATTTTTCAGCACTGCGTTACCTTCCTTCTGAACACGATATCTTAACGATAGTAACTCCAAATCAAATGAGGCCGGGACCATTGGAAACTAGACATCCAGAGATTTCCATGCATATAAAATTTGAAAACAACAAAGCTCATAAAGGCCTCAAAACAGCAGCACGAAGATCGGACCAGAAAAAAAAAAAAAAAAAAAGGGCTGATGAGGTGGTAAAATAGGAGGCTAGCATTAGTGTATCAGGATATACCTCAAAAGTTTTGGGGGGAAGCCATGAATACATCTTGCCATATTGGGAATTGAATCTTCTTTCGAACGAGTACCAAGAAGACCTCATATGAAATATGGAAAGGAAAGAAGCCCAAAGTCAAATATTTCTAGGTGTTTGGTAGTAAGTGCTTTATTCTCAATGATCGAGAAAATCTTGGAAAATTTGATGCCAAGAGTAATGAAGGAATTTTCCTTGGGTATTCCGTGAATACCCGGGCATATAGAGTGTTCAAAAAAAGAACCAAAACGGTTATGGAATCAATAAATGTTGTTGTAGATGGTGCTATTCCTGAGATCATTGTTGAGGAAGGTGGTGATGTTACAAATCCTAAGAAGAATAATGAGGATGGTAATTCTTCTCAAGATAGTGGTGCTGAAAAAGAATCACCGGAAAAGGAATCTTCTCCTAGTCCTTCTAGAAGAGAAACGAGGTCATCCCATGTGCCATCAAGTCCCCTCACTCCACCGGAGTTTCAACCTCTTATATCTCGTGATGATGATGCACTCTCAATTCCGTCCACTTCAAAGAGACCATCATCAAGAGTGAATTTGAATCACCCTAAAAGCAACATAATTGGGGATATAGAAGACAGTGCCTAAGAAGAGGTACTGTAAATCATGTGACCTATCATTTCTATCTTGCTCAATTTGAACCTAAGAAGGTGGAAGAAGCTTTGCAAGATGAAAATTGGGTAGATTTCTTGCACCAAGAACTACATCAATTTTTGAGAAATGATGTGTGGGAGCTTGTTCCTCATCCTAATGATACTCATGTGATTGGTACAAAATGGATCTTTGAAAACAATACCGATGAGGATGGTGAAGTCATGAGAAACAAATCTCAGTTGGTGGCCCAAGGATATACTCAAGTTGAAGGCATTGATTTTGATGAGTCTTTCGCTCTGGTAGCAAGACTAGAGTCCATTTGCATTCTATTATCAATTGCTTGTATCATTAAGTTCAAGCTCTATCAAATGGATGTCAAAAGCGCATTCCTTAATGAATTCCTTCAATAAGAAGTGTTTGTTGAGCAACCAAAAGGATTTCAAGATCCTCACATCTCGGATCATGTTCTTCGGCTAAAAAATGTGTTGTATGGCTTGCAGCAAGCTCCAAGGGATTGGTATGATCGTCTCACAGCATATCTTTTAGATCGTGGTTTTAAAAGAGGCCACGCCAATCACACTCTTTTTGTGAAAAGAGATGAAAAATCTCTTTTAGTAGCCTAAGTGTATGTTGATGACATTGTGTTTGGCTCATTAATTGACTCACTTGCTCATGAATTTTCAGAAGAAATGAAGGAATTTGAAATGAGCATGGTGGGTGAACTAAATTATTTTCTCAGTTTACAAGGGAAATAACGAAAAGATGGTATTTTCATCTCCCAAGAGAAGTATGCCAATAATCTTGTCAAGAGATTTGGCCTAGACTCAAAATCTCCCAAGAGAAGCATGCATCAACACCGATGAGCTCTTCAGCAAATTTGAATAAAAACCCACTCAAAATCTCCATACTCAACCTAATGTGATCCTATTGAGTGGTCATAGACCCAACTTTGATGGTTCACCATGTTTAACCAAATATTCACCAATTTTGACCGAGTTTTGCAAACTTTGACTACTCATTTCTCACAATCTAACCGTTTGATTGTTGTCATACTTCACCAACACCAATATCTCACCACAATCTTCCAATCCAACGGTTGGATTTTGGATTTGAGACTAGAGCTTTATGGACATGTGTCATTGTACCAGAGTGCCAAGAATATTTGATTGGTCACATTCTCCCAATCCAACCGTTAGATTGAGCTCAAAATTCATCAAAACTAATATTTTATCCCACTCTTTCAATCAAATGGTCAAATTTTAAATCTTACTCTAGCACAAGATGGACATATGCTCTTGTATCCACTTATCATGAAACTTCAATTACTTGAAATATTCAATACTCTTCCAAGAGAGTTATGCACTATATAAACATTTCTAAGAATTGAGAAAATGGCCTACAAAATACAACCCAAAACCTACAAAATGACCCCAATGGATTTGCATGTGACTTTTGATTACTTTGTTTTTCCATTTTAAAACTTGAAACTGATAAAGCATGAAAACTGAGAAAACCTTAAAACACTGACCAATAGCCAAAATCCACTTAAAACCTCACTGGTCAACCAAATTTGATAAAATCAAATGGTCCTGGAACCAACTCTGAAGTTTGAGCAAACGATTAACCAAGTTTGATTGACTTTGATGAAGTTTCGCAAGATTTGATAGCGCTTTGTTCTCATAATCTGACCGTCTGATTGTCACAATACTTTACAAACACAAATATCTCACTACATTCTGCCAATCCAATGGTTAGATTTTGGATCTCAATCTATCGCATGATGGCCATGTGTCGTTATACCCACCCAATAAGAAACTATAATTAACCCTGTTCACACAATCCAACCTTTTAATTAAGCTCAAAATTTGCCAAAACCAATATCTTACCCCACTCTTTCAATATAATAGTCAAACTTTGAATATGAGTTTGATGCATGATGGATGCATGTCGTTGTCTCATATATTGATAAAATCTACCAAATAACCAGTAATAACTACTAAAGCTTCCAATATGACTGAAATACCCCCATCAAAGCTGGGAATTGACCGAAATACTCATAAACTTCTAAAGTAACCAAAATATAACCCAAAACCTACAAAATATCCATAAACTTCTAAATTAACCAAAATACAACCCAAGACCAACAAAATGACGAGGTGACCCTCAAAGCTTCAAAATGATCAAAATACATTTTTACTTTAGAAATGACCAGATGCCCTTAAGTACTTGGAGGGTCTTGAAACACGTTTTTGTGCAGTTTTTAAAATTAAGAAAAAATTCTAGAGTTTTAAAACAAAATTGAGGAAAATTCACCATTCAAAGAAAATAACCATTTTTTACGGCCATATGTCTGTTGAAAATCACCTTTATTGTGACAGATTTACCTTACCGTCACTAATACCTTCTTTTCTTAAGAAAATTTTAAATATTAACGACGACTAAAACATTCATCACAAATAACAATGCAATATATATTGATGGAAAAAAACAGTCAAACACATGAAAAATAAGGGCATGAATTCCCCCTTTTAAAGAAATTACCGGTGTTGATGGCTTAGGTCCATCGCAAATATTATTTATTGGGAGGGATCCAATTCCATCACTAATACATTTTTTCTTTTAAATCAAATTAACTATATATGACGGTCAACATGTTCGTCGCAAATATAAACTCAATTAGAAAAATAAAAAAATTAATTGTGATGGATAAATGTCGTCACAAATGTGAAAAGTAAGGGGGGAATTTTCCCTCCAAAACATTTTATCATTTTTTATGGCTTCATGTTTGTCGCTAATACCTTCTTTTATATTTATGATGGAAGAATGTTTGTCACATATATTAACACCATAAAAAATATATATTTTGTATTTTTGACGCACAAAAGCCGTCACAAGTGTTAATAATTCTGATGGTTTTTCTTCGGTCGTTGTAAATAATACTTTATTAGCGATGAACATTTTTATGCTGTCATAAAAAGTAAGGAAGGAACACTTCCCTCCAAAACAAATCATATTTTCAACAAAAATAATAGGCATTTTAGATAGACTCATTTTGCCGTAAAAAATGTTTTAATATTTGACAAGTAATTATTGAAGAAAGAGATTTGTCGTCGAAAAAGCTAATTTTTACGACAGTTTTTTGTAGTTGTCAAAAAAGTTTCGTCGCAAACAGCAATCTTTTCATATAATATTGTACATCTTACTCCCATTTATTTAGGTGCATTTAATAAACTTCTATACAGTCATCAATTTCTGCGAAAGAGAGAGAGAAGTTATTGATGGATAAGACAAAGAAAACTAAATGGTTCCAACAGAACTAACAATTCGCTATGCATCTTTGAGTTACATAGTTCTGGATGGCAATGGAACACTCTTGCGGTATTCTGCAAGTGCCCACAATGGAAAAATGTTTCTATATGCTGCATAGTGTAACATGCAGTTCTTGAAGAAGACTCCAGTGGTTTCCTATCATAACATGTGATAAGTGGTCAGAAAGTATTGTAAGCAAAATATACTACATATTTTAATTTTCCTTTCTCCCCTTTCAAAATGAATTCTGAAATAGAAAGTCAAGCTTCAATAATTTTCCTTACTACAATTATTGTAAATAAAACTAAAGCATAATATACTACATGTTTTAATTTTCCTTTCTCCCCTTTCTATCTGAATTTTGAAATAGAAAGTCATACTTCAATAAGTTGGATCTTTGTGCAAACTACTGCAAAATTTACTAGACAAGAGCAAAACTATTTTCCTTAGTGCAATTTTTCTTGTTAATATCTTTTTCTTTCTTTATGTTATTTGAAGCAATGCCAAATAAGAAGATACCTGTTGAGGGAAATCACCATCTTCCATTTGAGAATTGATTATCAACTTTGCTGCGCGATGTAGAGGTTTCGGGTCTATTTTAGCCTATTACAAGTAAAATTGTATCTATTAGAATTCTTCAAGAAAAGCATATGATACCACAAAATGTAATAAATCATTTTTGAACTAGACTAACCTGTCCAGCATGAATAAGTCCCATCATTGCCCATGCAGTTTGTACCAAATTTGTTCGATTTCCTTCTAAAGGTACATATTCCTATATAATTAAGCATAAAGAGTTTGTTATTTAACTTTTTGTCAAAGATATTATATAGAACTAGTCACATATCCCTGAGATTCACGAGAATATGTAATTATTTTTTAATGGGATATAATATGTTATTTATTTTCTAAAATAATCGTAAGATAATATATTAGCAACAATCATCTGTAACAAAATGTTTTTCTCATGTCCTAATGATAATATCTTATTTTTATTTTCAAAAATATTTTTTTATTTTCTAATATTTTTCACATTAATTATTTAACATCTAAAAGCTTTTCTCGATGAACTTAGCTCATCCAGAGGAATCACGATAATACTTTTCTTACTTTTTTTTTCCTTCTACATATATATATATATATATTTATATTTTAACATACATAATGAAAAGATATTAATTATGAAAAGATAAAAAAATCAGAAGGCTTATAGATTGGTGAAACCCTACCTTGTTTGGGCATGAAAGATAGCTTTCACCCCAACCACCATCATCTTTTTGTGTTCTAAGTAGAAAATCAACAGCTTTGCGAATAGTAGGACAATTGTGGTAAGTCTTGCCAGCCGCAGCCAATCCACCTAGTGCAAACCATGTACCATATATAAAACAAATTCCCCAAAATCCATACCTGTAGGGAAGATTCATCACGTAAATTATTCTGTAGTAAATACATCTATATAGAGCCAAAATAATAATTATAATAATACATATTTAGTGAACCATACCATGAACCATTAGGCCTTTGTGTGTCTTCAATGTATCTAACCGCATTTCTAATGGAGCTGTCAATCTCTCTCTTCCTATGCTTTGGGTGCAACTTCTTAAACAAAACAAAAGCTTGAATTGTCGATGCAGTGCACTCAACATACTCATGCTCAACAACAATATCCTCCAAGAATTCTATGGGATTAAGCAACTAAGAGGGAAAAAAAAAATACATGATTAATTTTCATAAATATATGATACAATAATCAAGACTTAGTTCCAAAATTTGTGAGGATCAACTATGGATCCTCAATAGACTAGTAAGTTTTGACAGCCACATGTATTTTTTTTTCAATAAATATATTTTATCTGAAGCCATATGACTCATATGTTGTTTTACTTTCTTAATTGGCATGTCTTATTTTTTCTTAATTCTATTAATATTATTTTATTGCTCTCCTTTTTTTTGTTCTCTCAACTTGAATCAACTCATTTTTTTCTCATCAGTGCACTAATCGCTCTCCTATAAACATGACCAAAAAATCTAAAGTGTCTATCTCTCATCTTTTAATCAATAGGGTGATATTTATCCATAGGGGCCACTCTTATTGATGAAAAGATAATTAAGCATTAATTTATCGACATAGATAATTTAATGTATTTCCAAAAGACTTTTTCAACATCATTCCAATATGGTTAAGGTACTAACATCCAACCAATGCCCAGCTCCAGCAGGCTCCCAAGCTGCTAAACCACCGTTTTTACTCTGCATTGTCGACATAAACATAGTAAAATAACGAGGAAATAAACAAACAACTAATTAATAAAAATTAACAAAGTTCCTTCAAAGTGAATTTCATTATGCATAAAGAGTTGATTTTTTTATTTTTTTAATAACAATAGAAAATACTAAAAACTAAAGATAATTTTTTAGAAGAAGCTTTAGAAATAAAAGTCTCTCTCAATTTGGTTAATTAATTTTCTTCTTGTTAAAAATTTTTGATCCATAATAATGTTAGTTATTCTAAAACCACAACATTTACCACACCATTGAACACAACTATCTTATGTGGTAAACGGTGGTTGGCTGCCTATCACATTTACATTGACCCATTACTTTTTCTCCACCACTCACACTTAGTCATATAAAATAGTTGTGGGAAAAGGTATGGTTGTAGAATTATTGTAATAATGTAACATAAATTAATTATACATGCCTACAAATTCAAAATAAGTATGCATAAAGATACACCACTAGGGAAAGTTAATCTTCACCTGTAAGGAAAGCAGGATATTCACAGCATCAAACAACCGCTCAGGTTCCATTTTCTCACCAACAACCTCTGGTGGCATCATTGAGTAAAGCAAGCAGCACTGTAAAGCAAAGGAGAATTGGTGACAAATCAATTGATTATGGGTAAAGGGAAACACTAGATTTCAATCAAGTATTAAACAAAGTTAGTTACCTTCAAAGCTTCTGCAGTGCAATCAGAAAGTTGTAATCCTTGATCTTGATCAGAGAAAGTCCATGATCCTTTAGAAATGTGACGATACATTCTTTTAAAGTCTCCAGAAGGATTGTCCCTGACCTTTGCAATGTTTAAGAATTGAAAATCATATCTGAGATATTTGAATCAATACTGGGTAATAACATTTTTTAAGAATTGAAAATCATACCTGAGATATTTTTATGAAGTTGTGCCCTCTTGCCAATACAGGTCCAATTTCACTAGTGAGATCAGTAGCAAGAAGAGCTTGAATAGTCAAGCTCGCATCCCACAATTGACTACCAAAACTCTGCATATAGATGACATATATCAAGGTCAACAATTCCTATATTTCTTGCAATGTCCTTTAACAGATAAAAATGTAAAGCGGGGCTATGTATACTGAAATTGGGCTTATACTCAAATTGACATAAATTAATCTATATAAATGTATATACTGATTACATAACCAACTCTATAAAAGAATTATTTTAAAGAATATCATCATTGATTGTTCAATATAAACTCAAATTTAAGTCTTCAAGAAATAAGTAAAATGTTCCACAATTGTTTTACAGAAACATGTGTACTAACATGCATCTTGATTCCATCTTCAGCAATCCATATGAATTCTTTCATCCTAGCAAGATGTTTCTTGAAATAATCCCCATTTGGATCTTCAACCCAACAAGCAAGCATACATATTGCCTGTTAAGTGCAAATGACATTAGTATTGATGTTATAAAGCCTAAGTTAGCCATGTTAATCGCTATTCTTGACTATAGAATCGAATTACCTTTTCCACAACTCCGACAGTAATGTATCGACTAATCTCATCTTCATAATGAATATGCTTCATTGTTACATGTAGAGCCTTCTCTCTGACCAACTTATTTAAGGGCCAACATGTAAGAAGAGGCTCAGTTAATATGTATAAACTATCCCAAAGTAGATCTTGTATCCAAGGATGGGGAAAGTAGAGATCCTCCTGTAAGAATAGTTTTGAAGAACCAATGCATATGAAGAAATTATTAAGAGCCTATATGCGAATGCACATGTATTGACCATGTGGAGAAAATTAGGTAAACTCACCTTCGCACATAGATGCCGCACTTTCATCCATTTAATTTCATTGTAAGGCTGAGTATAGAGCTCCTCTCTTAATTGAAGAATTAGAGGTGTAATTGGACCAACAAATCTTTTCCCGTATAAGTACGAAAAAGGCATGTACACCAACCGACAATAGATCCACATTTTGGCTACAGTTTAGGCACAAAAAATCCTTGATATAGTTTTAACTAAAATAAAAATATAGAAAGTTCTATTGTCAAAGAAGAGTAAATCCTCAACAGTGGCAGAGGCATCTAATAGAGAGGCAAACCTTATTTCTACATTATCCTAACTGTGTTAAAAAATATTCCACTATGTAATAAAGATCTAAATTAAATTTAATTGTAAAATATGATATATTTAATGAAGCAATAAGTACATATTGTATGAACCTGGATGAATGGGAAGAAAAGAAGGGAGGAGCCAAAATTCTGGGGGCATTGGATTGCATCCAGTCCATTCAAACACGCCAAGTATCTACAACATTGCATAATAGAGTTAATTACCAGCAAATAGTCATCATTCTTGATGAAAGCAATACAATTAGATTTTAATTTACAATACAAATTATTATCAATGTATAACTATAATTTGTTGGGTGTGTGGCACACGTGGGTTCCAACCCACACTTGATGGAATAGCTCATTTAATGAGCTTGTCTCTAAAGTGTTCATGCCAACCATGTCTCTTAATGATACTTGACGTTAAGTGTGTGGGACATGCTGAAGGAAGAAGAAAAATTGGTTGAAGAAAACACAAGGACATTCGGCCAAGTGAAGGGATGAATTGAATTCATCCTTTTCGTCTAATATCAATATATCATGTACAAAAGTCAAGGCTTGTGTGCTCGCATTTATTGTGACTTGATTTAAAGAGTGTGGAAGGAAGAAAAGAAGAAAAAGGTGAAGAAATAAAAGGAAAGGCCATTTGGTCATTTGGAGTAGAAGAGTGAAGAGAAGTCCCAATGAGTGAGATTGAGGACAGTGCAGTCTTGGAGAACTGCGTGAGTGAGAGCAAGCAAAAGAGAAGAGAAAAATACAGAGAGTAAGAGAAAATTGTGAGAGATACACAGTGAGGAAGAGAGCAGTGAGTGAAAAGAAAAAGAAAGTTTTTTCTTTGCTCAAGTGGTATCTCTAAGTGTTATAATCTCTATTTAATATAGTGAAATTATTTGGAGTTTGTCCCATAGTCTTTCCCTTCAAAGATAAAGGGTTTCCATGTAAATTTTTGTGTTCTTGTGTGGTTGTGCTTTTGCTGTGCTTGCTAAAATTTATTCACAATTAAATAGAATTTTTCCCAACATAATTTGACGTGAAACTTTGCAAGAAAGGACATACCGAAAGCCAGATCTTTCCCCAAGAGGGTATGTGTGTAACACCACCACGATCAAGGATCCACTTATGTGCTCTTGCACAAGCATTGTCCTGACCACTATCAGGTCCTTCCCCAAGTATACGCATACAAATGTAGTTGAGAACTGTGCAAAACATGATGCTGTGACCTTCTAAGTGTAATCCCCAGCCACCATCTTCATTCTAATTAATAATGATAAATTTATAACATAGCTTTTTGCTGAATATTTTTTAGCATAGTTGCTATACATGAAGTTTGAACTTAAAAAATAAAAAAAATAAAAAGAAGAAGAAATGAAAGACTAAAGTAACAAATTCCACAAAAACTCTAATTACTTATTCTATAAAACATCAAAGAATATGTACCTGATGATTGTATATGTAACGAAGGATTTCTTTTCGATATTCAGCAGGGAACATAGTATTAAGATGTCCTGTAATGTAGAAACATATTACCTGCATATTTTTGGATTTAATATAGACAATTAGCAGTTAGATGAAGATGAACAGAAAAATAATTTAGTGGCAAGCATGTCATTAACTAGTCTATGATGATCACAATATTGAACAATAATGACAACAATATAACTCACAATGGGTGGAACGAAAAACATCGGGCCAGCATTTTCAGCGGGCCAGTGACCATCACTAGACTGCAAGGCCGCAAAGAAATGGACAGCCCTCCTCAATGCATTTGTGGCCTTTTCATCTGTGATTTCTTCTCCATCCTCAATCTTTATTGGTGGAATTGTTTGTTTGAAGTTTTTCTCTCTCAAAAACTGCAATAATTTTGTAAATTAAAGAAAGGATGGTGTCAGTGTCAACAATATCTAAGGCTCTAGAAGTATGAGCAGTAGCAAAACTGACTAATACCATAGAATTTCATTGAGCAATGACACTTTTTAACCAATTCACTTGAACACTAAAAGATACCAAGGTTTGTTAGTTTTTTTCCCTTTTAACGAATCCAATTCACTTTTTCTTCGTGCTTTGATAGGAATTCTTGAGAGATTTCAACTCTAGGGCTAGACTGTCTTTTTTATGTTTCGGCCATAAAATTTTAAGTTTTATGCATAAATAGGGGATTTTTGTGTTCTGGACGTTAAACCATTAAATTGAATGCTTAAGAAGAAAAACTAAGGATCCTAATTAAAATTCATAACTCTTAGGTTAGATTATGTTTGGGTTAAGTCGATCTAATGAATTGTATCTTTAGGTATTATATTTATTACATTAAATTAGGGCTTTTCGTTCTTGTAATTTTTAAATACAATTGGATCCATAATATGTAACCAGTACATCTAATTAGGTTTTTCTATTTTGTTTTCTAAAAAAAAACATTAGGTTTTTCTAACTTCAATTGGGTAAAATTAATATAGATTTGACTCATTTGAGAGTAATCAATGAATTGAAAACATTTTGAATTTATGATTAGGAATTGGAATAATTTGTGGCTTCCAATGATCTAAGTACTTTGATCTCAAATTTAAGGTTCACATATGAAATTAAGGTTTCCAGTTGCAGGTTCAAAGTTTTAATTTCATGTGATCAAATGATTACGATCACTTAAGTTTTAGGTGTAATCAATAGGGGGTTTTCTCTTAAATTGATTTTAATTTTTTTTTAAAATTATTTATTCTTGATTTTTCAAAATGAACAATATCTATATGGAATTAAAGGTCCTAATGGAGTTGACGCATGTTCAGCTATGGCTAACTAAATTTATGTTAGGATTAATTTATACTACTAATAAGAGGATTCTCTTGTTTCGTCTTCAACTTTTGGTGTACCAAAATATCCTCATACAAATTCTGAAATAACATATTCTTTAGTTTAATTTTATTTCCTACAAAAAAGCAAAAAAGGTTAAACAAGTAATTCTATCTCACGTACAAATTTTTTTTTTCAAATATCTGAGTCTTATCTATATTTGTTATCTATTTGAATTCAAATACTTCAATTATGTTTTATAAAAAAATACTTCAAATATGTTTTATAAAAAAAAAAAAAAAAATCTATTATGTACGTACACAAGAAAAAAAAAAAAAAAAAAACAGTTTTTCTCTCCTACAAAAAAGCAAAAAGGTTGAACAAGTAATTCTATCTCACGTACCAAAAAAAAAATTCAAATATCTGATTCTTATTTGTATTTGTTATTTATTTGAATTCAAATACTTCAATTATGTTCTATAAAAAAAAAAAAAAAAATTCAATTATGTACATACACAAGGAATTTTTATTTTTATTTTCCTCTCCACCCATTTGTATTCAAATGTCTGATCCCTATCTGTATTTGTTATCTATTTAAATTCAAATACTTCAATTATATTTATCAAAGAGAAAAAAAAATAGAAAAAAAAAAAAAAAAAAACACTACCTCTCATGTACAAAAAAAAAAAAAAAAAAAAAAAAAAAAAAAAAAAAACCAAAACTAAAACTAAAACGTATTTAGCTAAAAACAAATGTTTTTTTTTTTTTTTTTTTTTTTTTTTTTGTGTTTCAATTATGTTTTATCAAAATAATAATAATAATACTAAAACGTTTTTCAGTCTTATCCCAAAATTTTTATGTTTTTTTTTTTTAATTCTTTAAAATATTCCAAATTTTTTTTAATCCAAATTTTATACAGTTATCACAAATCATCATCCATCCACACTAACGTTTATCATCTTTCTTTTGTTCAAATCTCAATTTTTTTTACTTATCACAATTCTTATCCCAATTGATAAATTCAAATGTCCAATTGGTTTTCAACTTCTTACAGTACGAAATTGCCCTCATTTGAACAAGTTAAAATTGCATCCATACTAGGGATAGCAATGTAAAATAACTACTACAACCCACTACTATCTCAACTCCCTTTAGCCACTATCACGTACAAAAGGAAAAAAAAAAAAATCTTTTATTCTTACCACCCATTTGCATATCACATCTCCCACCTTCCTACTTTACATATTCATTCTAATTTAACAAACCCACCACTTTCATGTCAGAATCAAATGCAGCAACCTTTAAAATTGGCTAAATTTCAATATTTAAAGGTACATTATATCTAATTTCTATGGAGAAGTGAATTTTTATTAAGGTTTGTATTTAAAGGTGTGTTGTTGGTAGAGAGCTTGGCGAGAGAGACAGAGATTGTCGACTACAAGCCTAGTCTTAATTTCTATTGAGGTATGTATTTGATTCCTTTGTAATGTTGAGATATTTTGAGCTATTTTGATGGATTTTTGGTTTTACATTCATCATTCATGGCATTATTACATGCGCAAAGCGCATGTGATGAGTCTAGTTTAATAATATTGGAGTTAGAGATATTTTTCGTGTGAAAGTGATAACGTATCTATGAGATTTTTTTTAAAAAGAAATCTTTTTAGATGCTATTATGTTTCTTTGGCTTATGTGCTGAGGATCTTGGTGACAAAAACTTTTTTTTTTTGTAAAAGTTAATGGATGTTTTTAGTGCATCGATTTAGGAAATATTTTTAAAAACATTTTATGGGGATAGAAAAAAGAAATTAACTATTTTGACGATTTTTTATATTTCTCATAAAAATTGTGTTAAAAGTTGCCTAAAATTTAAGAATTTCCCTAAGAGCACCCATTAATAAGACCCTATTTCTACTTATTATAAATTGTTTGCTTGTGTGATTGAATATGTCCATATCCACATATGTGATTGCTTTTTAGTAGCCCACCTGCTTGAATTTAATTGCAGCAAATTTTATTAGGAGATTAGACGTGGCAAACGGGCAGTTTAGGTCGGGCCAACCGTATTCCAGGTCAAAACGATTCATTTTAAGCGGGTTAGGGACGGGTTGGATCAACTGATATTTTTCACATGAACATTTTACTTTAAAGAAAAATAAATGTATTTGCCATTTGGAAAGTAATGCAGCAAATTACTTAATATAAAATGCATTACTTTGAATTCAACACTAATATTAAGAATGAGTTCAGCTAAACAAATTAATACTTATTCAATAATTTTAAAATTATATAAATTCCAACATAACTAACTAAAACAAAATAGTACAAAAGATAATTAAAACAAACACACAAGTTTCATTTCTACATAATATCAACATCCCAAAACATAAAACAAAATTGCAAATGCCTTATTGGATAACTAATTTGATAAAGAATTAAATCATGTAAGAAATTTTCAATCTTGAAAGCTAATTTTAAATTCTAATATCAATTGTGGTTGGCACTCTATTTCAAATTGAGAATGTACATTAAAGTTTGATTGTTTACTTATTAATACATGGTCTCTTTTATGAAAACCATGTTATTGTCAAGAAACACACATTCTAGAAAATAACATAATTTATTTTGAAAAGCCGTTGATTTTGGATTTGAATTGTTAAAAAATAGGACTAAGCATCCATAATTTATGCTAATTTCATTCATATATTTTGGCTTCACTCTTTTCACACTATTGAATGTTTCTCATCTATGTCTATAATTTTAAATATATGTTTTTAACTCTACTGTAATCAGATTATCTTGCCATGTATTTTGTTATTTGATATTTAAAATCTTTACTCATTACATAATGCCTCAATCATTCATATTTCGATTCATTTGCATGCAGTTATGTAAAGTTTTCAATTGTTTCCTTAAAGTGATTATCTAAATGATGTTAAATGAATATTTTTGAATGGCATTATCCAAATATGGTAAAAAAATTGATATACATTTTTTTTTATAAAAAAAATTAATAATAATAATGTCCATTACATATTGCCAATTGAGTTTGACTTGTATACTGTAAAACTCACAACAAACAATTAAATCAATAATGTCTTAATTTTTTTCTACAAAAAAAAAAAAAAAAGTTTTAAAAATGGTTTGGGTTCAGGTTGATCTGCGAAAAAAAAAAAAAAAGCCGGGTCAGGTCACTAGTCAACCTGTTTTTGCTTTGAGTAAAAATATTTGGATTTGAGTCAGATATTTTTGAGTTGGGTCAGCAAATTTTAACCCGTTTTGCCATATTTACCTAATGTATTTTATTTTGGAAAATATCTATTACTACAAATTATTACATAACTTTTTTGCAACAACTATAATGTGGCAGAGTGTGAGTCATGGAAAAAAATGGCGAATTCATATGTAAGTGATAGACAATCACTTATAGCATGTCACGTTAAAGTTGTGGAATAGTTTGTGGTCTTAAAATCACTCTATATTTTGGGGATTGTACCTGAGTGTAAAGTTGTGATTTATAACTATTTTGTATTGGGTTTAATTCCGTGCCAAATTTGTTTGTAATTTCTTCAATCAATCTTCCATGTATGTATGTGGGTTTCTAATTGTAAGGGATGAGTGTGAGACAGTGTGAAGACTCAAGCTTCAAAGGATGAACAAGTGGTTTTCGTGAGTGTCTCGTGAGAAGCTTACTTGTGAAAGAGCCATGTGTAAAGCACATGACTGGAAGATGAAGAGTCATGCTAGGCTGTAGGTTTTCGCGAGTGTCTCGCCGGTAAGGCCAACCCTCGAAGGACTCACGAAACTCTCTGTTTGGCAAAAAGTGAAGTTTTGTTTTTCCTAGTCTTTACCCACACTACATATATCCTCATTACCCATAAATTGTAAAGAGTTCTTTTCAGAGAGAAAACCTTAGAAAATACACTTGAGAGTTAGAGATTGTCATACCCACAATCATCTACACATTTCCTTGTGGTTTTCCTCAACTCCTACCTCTCCATCTCTATATTCTTGAGAGGTTGCTAGCCCAAACACTTACCACACCCATACTGAGTGTAAAGTGAGATTTTGGTGCTGTTGGGAAGTATTGGAATGAGCCATTTATTGGCAGATGCAATCATGCTAAATTGCGGGATCCAGAAAGCTAGAGAAAACAAGGCTCCAAGAAATTAGTTGGTAACAGGAGCTTAGAGGGCTCAAGTACATGGGGTAGACTAGGTTTGGAGGGTCTTTTGTTATTCATGTACTCCAACTTTATTCTCTAGTGGATCGATTTCGACTTGGAAGGTCGCGGAGAAATTTTTCGCCGAGTTCTTTGGTTTCTTCTTTGATAACACGTCTCGGTGTTATCTAGTGTTTGCATCTCTTTTCCCTACTCTTAAACTTTCCTTTTATTGTTGATAATAGATTAATATGGCTTAGGGTAGTAATAACGGTTGTTTGTGCTTCTTTGCTCTTGTTCCGCACTTAGTATAAGTTAGAGTAAAAGCTATTTAGCCATAATTTTAATTTGGGAGTCTAAACAAGCTTTTGTGTTTTTACACAAATTCGAGCTTTCACTGAGTTTAATTCAAAAGTATTAAATTGCTTTGGTGGTTGTGTCATTTAAACTTAAGGACAAAGTTTAGCTACGAAATTGGTTGTAGCCTTAAATTACAACCTTACTTAATATATTTTGGAGGTGAAATTTTGACAAATCTACCATTGGATTACATCTTCTTCTTATATCCTCTATACTTGCAAAATTTTTAGAAAATTAAAGATCAATAGCTATATCTTTAATAAATTGTTTAAATTGAAAATTTTTTTAATTTAAAATTATGCATAAAATATAAGCTTATAAATCATATAGTAAATAATATCCGATTGACGCAAAATTCGACATGTATATTAAGAGAGTAAATAATCTGTAATTTAGTTATTAGATTTTCAAAATATGTAGTAATGCTTATTTTATTGAGTAAGGTTGTTGTTTTAGGCTACAACCAATTTTGTAACTAAATTTTATCCTAAATTTAATACTTATTTATTCTTTTGGCCTACTTCTCTCATTAATTCATTATTATTTTTTTGGACAAAGTTTAGTTACAAAATTCATTGTAGCTTAAGGCCACAACCTTACTCAATATCTTTTTATTAGAGGTGAATTTCGACAAATCCACTGTTGAATTACATTTTCTTCATATATCCTCTATGTTTATAAAATTTCTAGAAAATTAAAGATCAATAGCAATGCCATCAAAAAATTGTTTAAATTGCAAGTTTTGTAGTTTAAAATTATGCATAAATATAATCATATAGATCATATTGTAAATAATACCCTATTAGCACAAAATTTGACATGCGTATTAAGAGTGCAAAGAACATGCAATCCAATGGTTAGATTTTTGAAATATGTAAAAATGTTAACAATATTAAGTAATGTTATAGCCTTAGGCTATGATCAATTTTGTAGCTAAATTTGTCCCTTTTTTTTTATCTACTTAATATAATTTTTTTACTCATGCGGTTATGTATGACTATATACACAATCTACTTCTCTCATTAATTTATTTTAAAAGAAGTCAAGTTCCACTATGATAGAAAATTGTGTTGCAATGTATTCAAAAACAATTATTGTATTTATTATTTTGTTAATAATTTGTTAATACAAAATGGATATTAGTTTGGATTTTTATGGAAAAAAGTATTTTCAAACTTTGACTCACCTCAATTAAAATTCTGGCTTTCCCCCGTTTCATATTAACGAAGGAAAACATGAAAAGAAGAAGAAAGTAATAGTTATATATCAAGTAAATTAACCTTGATTCAGAAAAACAAAATTTGAACCGTAAATGATCTAGCTTACTTTCAAAAACAAATGGAGGAAGAGAATCTATAACTAGAAAGATGCTATTATTTCTAAAAATAATAATAATAATTAATAAGTGAAAATTTCAATACAATGGTTGAACTTCTATATATAGGATGTACAGGATTTGACCATACAAAATACAAAGTTAAAAACTCATAGCTAAAAAAGCAAAAATCACTACTTGGACTGTGGAGAAAACCATATCAGTATAAATTGGAGAGAGGAGAGCTAGGAGGATAGGAGGCTTGAAGGGTACCTGCATTCGCCATATAAGATCACTGCTGGCCCTGACTTGACGTCTATTCTTGTAGAAATTTTGGCGAGCCTCTTCAACCTCAGCTCGCTCTTCTGGGGTACCAGCTTCAGGGTCAAACACCCATGTTTGTCTTCCAGCGAAGTTATTTGTGCTAAAGAGGTAAGGATCATTGCTACCCTCTCCTATCTTCAGCCTCCACATTCTGTTTTAGCTTCAATAGAACTGCACGGCTGCCAGTGATTATGACCAATATTTGAGCACTCATAATTTTAACATCAAAGTTAGGATTGTACAAAATAATTATAACCCTTCAAAAAGAACTTCTAAATGACCATTTACATTATATACATATGGGGCTACCTCAAGATATTGTGGTCTTGCACTACTCAAGGCTGTAGCACTCAAGGCAGGTGTTGTGTGTCTGGAACTTCAGACCAAAGTGGAATTGGCCTACAAGACAAGATGAACAAAAGTAGACCTGCGTAGTTTTGTGGTCTTCCATCGATATGTTGAAAGCTCCCTTTATATAGAAAAACCTATACCCATTTGTTACTCTCTCTCCCTCGGCTTAAATATTAACATATTAACATTAATTCGTTGTCTATCTCTCTAGCTAAGCAATTAAAATTAAAATATTAATTATTTAGTGTGATTTAAACCCATTTTTATTTTTATTTTTTTATTTTTTAGAGAGTTTCACAACCTATGGCGTTCGCTTCTAATGATATCTCTTTATCATCAAATCAAAACATCAATTAGTTTTTGGTGTAAGCAGAAGTTGAACCCCAGATCTCTTATGTGAAGTCAAATATAACGCAAAATAAAAATATTCCTTATAGGATTTTCATAAATAATAAAACTTTACTAAATCTTACTTTTAATTAGCCCTTTTTATTTAATTAATTTTCTTCTTTAAAAAAAATCCCTCATACATAGGGTTTCATTCTTCTCTCTAATGTTCAAAAAATTTTATTTGCATTTTTCACATTTGAAATCATTTTCAAAATGTTATTCTCATCTATCTCCATTAAGAAGATAGATGTTAAGTCAATAAGTCAATTAATATGATAGTTGGTATAATTAATATGAAAAGTATTACGTCCATAATATTTGTACAACACTTTCATAATAGTAAGTGTTATTGGTTCTATAAAGTTGTTATTTCCAACTATATTGTGTTGGCTTTTAATTCCGTTCCAAATTTGATTGTAATTTCCTTAATCATTTTCCCTGTATGTATGTGGGTTTAATTGTAAGGGATGAGTGTGAGAGATCAGTGAAAAATCAAGCTTCAAAAGTTGAACAAGTGGATTTCGCGATTGGCTCGCGAGTACCTCGCGAGAAGCAACCTACGAAAAGGCCACGTGTAGAGCACATGACTGGAAGATGAAGAGTTGTGCCAAGCTGTCATTTTCGCGATTGTCTCGCAGGAAGGGCCAACCCACGAAGGACCCGCGAAAGTTTCTATTTGGCAAAAGTTGTGTTTTGCTTTACTAAGTCTTTACCCATACTATATGTATCCTCATTACCCACAAAGTGTAAGGAGTGCTTTTCAGAGAGAAAACCCTAGAAAATACACTTGAGAATTAGAGATTGTTATACCCACAATCATCTACACATTTTCTTGTGGTTTTCCTCAACTCCTACCTCTCTATCTCTAGATCCTTGAGAGGTTGCTAGCCCAAACACTTACCACACCCATTCTGAGTGTAAAGTGAGATTTTGGTGCAGCTGAGAAGCATTGGAAAGAGCCATTCATTGGCGGATGTAATAGGGCTGAATTATGGGATTCAGAAAGTTAAAGAAGACAAGACTCCGAGAAGTCCGTTGGTAGCAGGAGCTTGGAGGGCTCAAGTACATGAGGTGGACTAGGCTTGAAGGGTCTTTTGTTATTCGTGTACTCCAACTTTATTCTCTAGTGGATCGATTTCGACTTGGAGGGTCATGGAGAGGTTTTTCGCCGAATTCTTCAATTTCCTCTTTGATAACACGTCTCGGTGTTATCTTGTGTTTGCATATCTCTTCCCTACTCTTTAAGCTTTCATTTTATTGTTGATGATGGATGAATATGGCTTAGGGTAGAGTTATCAGTTCATTGCACTTATTTACTTTTGTTTCGCACTTAGTTTAAGTTAGAGTAAAAGCAATCTACCTATAATTTTTATTTGGAGGTCTAAACAAGCTCTTGTGTTTTAGCACAAATCCGAGCTTTCAAGTTCTAACTTGAATTTACAACTTAAATTACTTTTTTGCCTACCTATAATAGCAAATAATAACTTATCACCTAAGATTTGTCGTGAAAACGTTGTGAAAATGTTTTTTTTTTTTTTCATTTTAATTTTCTCTTATTTTCTTCATCAAGACAGTTGTTGTACCTAGCCTTCTAACCACCATCAGACCTCCCAAACCACCAATTACATTGACCAAAATCTCAAAACACATTTGTAAAGTTGTGATTTCCAACTAGCCTCTGTTGGCTTTAATTTTATGCCAAGTTCGATTGTAATTTCTTCAATCATTTCCCTGTATTTATGTGGGTTTATTTGTAAGGGATGAGTATGAGAGATTGGTGAAGAATCAAGCTTCAAAGATGAATCAGTGCAATTCACAACTAGCTTGCGAGAAGATTGCAAGAAGAGTAACCCGCGAAAGGCCACATGTGAAGCACATGACTGGAAGTTGAAGAGTCACACATGACTGTCAAGTTTGCGAGTGTTTCACGAGAAGGGCCATCTCGCGAGTTACCTGCAAAACATTCTATTTGGCAAAAAGATAAAGTGTTTTACCAAATTCTTTACACACACTATAAATACCCTCATTACCCACGAATTGTAAGGAGTGCTTTTCAGAGAGAAAACCCTAGCAAATACACTTGAGAGTTAGAGATTGTTATGCCCACAATCATCTACACATTTACTCTTAGTTTTCCTCTACTCCTACCTTTCCATCTCTACATCCTTGGGAGGTTCTTAGTCCAAACTCTTACCACACCCAATCTGAGTGTTAAGTGAAGTTTTGGTGCTATTAGGAAGCATTGGAAGGAGCCATTTAGTGGCAAATGCAACCGGGCTGAATTGCGGGATTTGGAAAGCTAGTAAAGACAAGACTCCGAGAAGTCTATTGGTAGCAGGTGCTTAGAGGGCTCAAGTACATGGGGTAGACTAGGCTTGGAGGATCTTTTGTTATTCATGTACTCCAACTATATTCACTAGTGGATCGATTTTGACTTGGAGGGTCGCAGAGAGGTTTTTCGTCGAGTTCTTTAGTTTCCTCTTTGATAACACCTCTTGATGTTATCTTGTGTTTGCATCTCTCTTCCCTCCTCTTTAAGCTTTACTTTTATTGTTCATTGTGGTTGGATATGGCTTAGAGTAGTGTTATCAGCATATTGCGCTTATTTACTCTTATTCCGCACTTTGACAAGTTAGGGTAAAAGCAATCTAGCCGCAATTTTTAAATTGGAGTCTGAACAAGCTCTAGTTTTTTCACACTAATTTGAGCTTTCAACATTCTACAAAATTATTAAAAATATGAAGAAAAAAAAAGAAAAAGAAAAAAGGAAACTAAAAATTAAACACATTCTACACATTTTTTTTTTCTTTCTTTTTTCTGCAACTCTTCCATGGCATGTGCAGTTTTGGTTAGCTGTGGCTTTGAAGAACAGAGAGATGTACTGTCGATTGCCTCAATGGATGTTGTAAAGTTTTAGACCCCTTAAAACACAAGTTGTTTAACCTAGTTATTTAGCCAAGTGATTACTTAGGAAAATTATTAAGATCTAGGTTAACACATTCAAATCATATCATGTAAGTAATGCGGAAATATAAAGAACACACGATATGATAACCCAGGAAAACCAAACTGGTAAAAAACCTGGGGAGGATTTAACTTAGCTATCCTTAAGGTAAAACAGATCCACTATGAAAGAATTGAAGTTTGTACAATAAGACTTAGACCACTAACATCCTATTTCTACCTCGAGTAGAAAACTTACTAACACGACCCCATGATAGCTCCGAGTCCATGGACTACTTCTTTCCTTGATCCACTACAACCACAAGTACTCCCACTTGTGACTTTGAGACTCCACTCAAAGGTTTCAGATCTTCTTTAAGTTCTTTAAGCAGCAACTGAAGCAATCACCAAGTTCTTGACATGAATCTTGATCTTGATAACCCTAAGTGTGTATGAAGCTAAACACCTCTAGATCTCACAAGAGATTCAACACACAGCACATCAAAGACATCTAAAACGTAGCTAGGGTTTTTCCTTTTATACTTAGAGTAAAACATAAAACCCTACACATCATATGGGCTTAGGCTGAGTTGGAAATTCTGCAGAAAAATTATCTGCACGAGGTTCGATCGATCGAGTCTAATTTTCTATCGATCGAGCCTTGCAGATTTAGTCGAATAAATTTTGCATTCACTCGATTCCAACTTTACAAATAAACACTCTTTGAGCAAGCCTAAACCTAGACTCTATGTTTTGATCATGGTTTGCCAACATAATACATAATAAAGTTCTAATACATTTAGTTCCTAAAGTCTTAGAATCTAATAGATGTATATCAGTAAGATTTCCCTAATTTAACACCATTGTGATTTTTTGTTTTGTTTTTTGTGATGCACACAAGACCAAATTGCTTCAAGCTTCAGGCTCTTAAGAGGGTTGACTCTTTGCGTGATCAAGGAAACTCAAGAAGAATGCCAAAGGGAAACCAAGCCAAAGGAGAAAATGAGGGACAACTCATTGGAGGCATTATGGAAATGTTGAAGAACATTTCATTATGCCTAGCTAGCTTCACCCCAAGGTTTGAGAGTTATGTTGGTCATACCCCTACTTCTAAAGATCTCACCCAAAACACTCGTGCGGTGTGGGTAAAGAAGGGTACTCATGAATGATTACTCATTATGTCCATGCATTAATACTTCCAATGTATTAGGGTCATATTTTTATGCATCATGGCATATGCATTCTTCTAGAGTCATTGCTTCTACCCTAGCATATTTCTTTTATAGGTCTTTGTTTTGTTTATCTTGTTTTTGTTGATCTTACTTTATTGTTTTGTTTTTGAGTGTGTTAAAAATTCAAAAACCCATAAAAAGTAAAAAATCTCAAAAAGTTTGATCACTTGTGTTGTGTATATCACATGTTAACTTTGGCCTAGTACCTCCGTACTAATGACGTAGTGCATTTACGAGCTTAGCTTGTTACGCATGTACATTTTTTTTTAAGTGTGAGCAAAATTTAGAAATCTACGTTTGATTGTTGTAAATATATCTTCAAGCTTGTCATGAATGATTGGTCAATAGTCTTGTTTGATCTTGATACATGCGTAGACTTGTACCTATATATCTCTTCACACTTATTTTTATGTCAAAAAGCTCTACAAACGTCAATCTTTAAAAAAAGAAAGAGCTAAAAAAGCCTTGCTTTGAAAACTAGTTTGACTAGAAAAAGGTGGAGCAATTTGTATTCAAAATGTATGATGCCAAAGCCAAGGCTTATTACTCAAAGAAATATCAAAAATTTCATGGCATCGTTGCTAAAAAAAAAAAAATTTGAGTTGTATTGATCAAAAAGTATGAAAAATGGAAGCCAAATGAAAAGCTTTCAATCAAATGTAAACACTTTGGTGGGGAGTCATATATGTTCATTTTTACTAGTGAGATAGGTCACTTGACTTCGTGCTAGTCATGTATGACTTGATTGAATTGATCATTGAAGCTTCATACTAGACTATGAACCAGTTCATACTTGATTCACACACACAACACACAAGACTAATGTTCAATGAATGTGATTTATGTATTCTCAACTACCTGATGATCAAATCCAAAAATATTTTTAAGTATTTTATTTGTTTTTGAAAGTTTTTTTGCGTAGAACTTGTGTTTTGAAAGTTTTTCCAAAAAGCCAAATTTGTTTTGTTGAAAATATTCTTCAGAGGCATTTTCGCTAGTAAGTTGCGAGTAAGCTATCTCGCAACCTAACCGTGAAAATGAGGAAGCTAATTTTCATTTCTTCCAAAATTTTACACAGAGAGTTTCGTGACTCCCTCGCTACTCCTTCATGAGAAACAGCTTCACGTGAAACTTGCCCTGTGCATTTAAGGCATTTCACGAGTAACCTGCGAGTAGCTATCCCATGTAATGAATGGATTTTCAGTTTTTAAAAGGGCAAACAGTGACAGTTTTTCAAAAATTTCTTTTTTCCTCCTCCGTGCCTCTCTCAAGCCAAAACACATTTTTAACTCAAATCTCAACCAAAACTCAGAGGATTTCAACTCTAAGACTTATCTAAGGTATGTTTTAACATCTTTTACTCTTTGATTCCTTAGATTCTTAGATTTCTAGGGTTGGGGTTATTTTGAAAGGGGTTGGAAAAATTTTAATTTCTATCAAATCTTTTCAAATTTTTTTATTGGGCTGTGTCTCATTGTAGTTGGTTGTGTTTTTGTTGGCCCCTAATGTCTTTTCAACATGTATTTAGGCAAGTTTTATATATGATCATGCATTGTTTCACATATAAGTGTAATGTATGTGTTAGGACATATGTGTTTCACTTGTTAGGAACATATGTCACTATTTTATGTAATTGGCTTATCCTTTGACAAAACGCACTTCACTTGTATTTGGGTAGATTTAGGTCGTGTTTAAATACTTCAAGAAACCATGTTTCAAGATCAAGTGTTGAAACCTTCAAGTCTGTTCAAGAAAACAAGCTAAAAGTGCAGAGTTATTAAAGCTCGGCAGCTAGCATGTGTCGAGGTTTAAGAAGCTGTTTTAGCCCCGTGGCTCGACAACTAGCTCGACAGATGCTCTACAGCTTCTATCTATCAAGGTTTAAGAAAACAGCAATCTGATCTATTTTTCTTGGGATTCGTGATTATATGTTTGGGCCTTCTTTTCTCCTAACCCTAAACATATAAAAGGATTGTTTTAAGGGCCGTCAATTGGGACACAAGTTGCACAAGCATTGAGCAAACCTTGTTCAAACAAATTGTGACTAGAGACAAAGTTCTTGCCCTTGTTCATCTCTTTCTCTTGAAGAAGTTGCTGTGTATTTGCACCACAGGGTTTTGTGATCAAGCATCTTCTTGAACTTCATCGTTGGGATGAATTGAAGAACTTTGCAGTCAACAACCTTCTTAGTTGGTGATTGAAGTCACGTACTAGGATCCGCGCATTGGTTAGTCACGTACTTGGGAGCCGTGCATCAAAAGGGGAACTATCACTACAGAACAAGTCCAATTGGGTATTGGGGTAAGGGTTCAACTGTAGGTTGGTAAGGTGCTTGAGATTCCTTTACTTGTAACCGCTTGTTGTGATAATTGTGGAGTTTCGGGAGTGGTGACCTGAAAATCACCCGGTGGGGTTTTTGTCGTTAGGTTTTCCCCATTCGTAAACAAATCACCATGTCATTTATTTTCCACTGCGTATTTAGTTGTTTGGTGATTTGTTTGTGCTACCATGCATTTTGCATGATAAATTGATTAATTAATAACTTGACTAATTAATTAATTAATTTCAATCATAAGGGGTCAATCCGTTTGTGGCCTATCAAGTGGTATCAGAGCAGACACACTCTGATTAGGGTTTAATCTTTGTTGTGTTGATCCATTGACCCCTGTTTGTCATGGATAGAGGACAGTCATTAATTATACCTCATTTATTTGATGGCACTAACTATGCATACTGGAAGGTACGTATGAGAGCTTTCTTGCAGTCTTTAGATGAGAAAGTGTGGCAAGCTATGGAGATAGGCTGGACTAAGCCTACAGAAGCGCAGGCCGATTGGGATGATGCAAAGATCAAGGCGGAAACCTTTAACAGCAAAGCATTGAATGCTTTATTAAGTGCAGTCACAAATGAGGAGTTCAAGAAGATATCCTCTACTAAAACTGCTAAGGAGGCATGGACCATTCTCCAGACTACCTATGAGGGTACAAAGGCTGTCAAGGATTCAAACCTTCAGAGGCTCACTACAAGCTTTGAAGAAATAAAGATGGAGGAGAATGAGTCATTCGATGAGTTCTATGCCAAGCTGAAGGACATAGTGAACTCTGCGTTCAATCTTGGGGAAACCATTCTTGAACCCAAGATTGTAAGAAATGTGCTCAGATCTCTACCCGAGAGATTCCATGCCAAGATCACAGCGATAGAGGAATCAAAGGATATTGACAAGATTCTTTTGACTGAGCTGGTTGGAAACTTGCAGACTTACGAGCTAGAGTTAACAAGGATTGGTAAGTCAGGCAAGAGCAAGAGTATGGCACTGAAGGCCAAGAACAGTGACACAGATGAGTCTTCAGACGATGAAGATTCTAAGATGAAGTCCTACATCACCAGGCAGTTCAAGAAGTTTATGAAGAACGCCAATGGAAAGGGCTTCAACAAGGACCGTAGGCAATCTAGTTCTTCTCAGTTCAAGAGCCAAGATAAAGGGAAGAAGGATGCAAAGGATGGCGGTCAGTACACTGTTCCAGCAGGACCTAAGTGCTTTGGGTGTCAAGGCTTCGGTCACATGAAAAATGAGTGTCCTACATATCTCAAGAGAATTGGGAAGAGCAAGGCATTTGCTGCTACTTTGAGCGACACCGAGCCTGAGGATGATTTCGACAATGAGGATGACGGAATCTTGAATGCCTTTACTGCCACTGTCAATTCTACTGAAGGGATTGTTGAAGATGTGGATAAAGAAGAAGAATTGGTGGATTCTAAGTTTGAGAAGATGGATGATCAAGATGACATCCATACAGCCTATGAGAAACTATACAAGCTTTCTGAGAAGCATGAGAAACTGTATAGGCTAACCACCAAGAAGCTCAATGATGTGGAACTTGACCGTGAGGAGCTTTCCACAAAGTTTGATGAGGCTAATCAGACTATTGGAGCATTGAGATTCAAGAACAATTTCTTGGCTGAGAAGACCAAGAAGTTTGAAGCGAAGTTGTTTCAAGTCAGAGCTCAATTGGAGAGGACTTCAAGTGCAAAGCTTGATGAGATGCTAAATCTTCAGAAATCTGCTTCTGATCGAACAAGTTTAGGGTATGGTCTTTCTTCCTCTAATATTGCTTCTACTAGTTCTACTGTTTTTGTTCCTCCTAGCAATAATATTGAAATTGAGAACAATAATGTTAAAACTGATTTAGCTAGTGAGAACTTAGACAAAGGTAAATCTATCTTAGGAGCACCCCTTAAGCAAGATAAGAAAGAAGCTAAGAACCCTAGCGCTAAAAAGGTTAATTCTCAAAAGCCTAAATAGAAGAAGTAGCATCTCTGTCATCATTGTGGAGTTTCCGGTCATACTCGACCAAATTGCTATAAGTGGCTTGCCACTCAACAAAGCAATGGCATGATAGCATCTGGAAGCCAGAATCAGCTTCAATCCTCTCTTGCTCCCCTTGGAGATCTTCTCACAGCCCTTATGTTCCTTTCGAACTTGAACGGTTTCAATTCTTCCCCCTCACCGCCGATTCAAATGTTTAATCAAAGGAAAGGTTCTTCTAGGGTGTGGAAGGAAAAGGGCTCCAAGTGATTCTATCACTTTCTTATCTCTCTTCTTGTTTTGGTTGCATTACTTATGTGTTTTGCTTTCAAGTTTTGAGTCAGTTTAGTTTTTATATTTGCTTTGTTTAACATGTTGTTGTTTGGTTATTTTTCAATTTTTCTTTGTTTTTGATTTTCATATAAAAAAAAATTTGAAAAATCAGAAAAATACAAAAACAGTGTGTTTTGTGTACATTGGTACTTGTGTACCTTGGATGGCTATTGAAACAAAGTTTTCTAAACTTTATATCTCTTGTAGCTTAGATGAGCATCTCTATGCACAACTAAGCAAGTGAGCTTTGTGGCTCTTGTTTGTGATGAGTAAGATTAAGTTATCTCTTGCACTTAACACTCGTATCACTCTTTTTTACGGGAAGGATTAGAAAATTCTAAGAGAAAGGCATAAATAACCATCTCATCACTGTTGCCCGCCAATCATGAATGACATTTGTGTGCTTCAGCATAGCAAAATTGGAATGTCAAATGCTTAACATAATTGAGTATTTCTTTTCTATCTCTTATATACCCATGCATGATTTGCTTAAAAAGAAAATATGCAAAGAAAAATCAAAAGCAAAAAGATAAAAAAATGTTTTAAATATGATTGCAAGCGTGTTTTCTAGGAGATGTGGGAGTTATAGGATGTACCTCGACGGTGATAATCTCCATCAAATAGTTATGATTGTGTGTGAGTTAAAGTGATTTACTTATATCTCAAATTGTCATAACATGTTGACACATTTGCATTCTTGCGATGTTTTTTACACACAACACGCAATATTCTTTGCTACTCTTGATACATGTGCAGGTACAATGTGATGTGGCCATCACAAGGTTTTACATGTGTTAATGTATACTCACTAAACTGTCTTAACTTATTTTTGAAATATAAAATTGGTTAGACTTGTTTAGTGTGTGTGTGTGTTTGGGATCCATGAGCTTAAAATCTTTGTTGAGAGATGATTTTGAGAGTCTAATATGTTGATTGGATCATTGGTTGAGTTGCTTGCTTAATTGCATTCATATCTGTGTTTTTCTCTTCTCGAAAAACTGTTTTAAAAAACTTTCTCGACACCTCCTCGATACCTCCTCGACACTTGGCTATCTGTCGAGCTTCTTAAGCTTTTTCTTATTGCAATCTCACCTGCTTCTCATCACCTAGTGGATCGAACAAGAAATCTCCTAGACCCTCGATAGCTTCTCGACAGCTGGTGGATCGATCCAGCTTCTGTTCTTGTGTCTTTACTGTGTTCCTCGACACCTTTCTTGACAGATGTCTCGACACCTCTATCTATTGAGAATTACTGAGGATCTATATATTCTCTCTTCGCGATCCGGTTCTCATTTCTTCGATCTCTCTCGATCTGTCCGCCCTTGTTCATCTCCCAAACACTATCTCTCTCACTCCAAACCTCTTCCAAAGGTGTTTTTCAAGCTTTTTCAAGCCTTTCCTCACTTGGTAAGCTTCTAATCTCCTTCATTTTCATGCATTTCATGTTTTGAAACCTAGGTTTTGGGGTTTTTCAAAATTGATGAGTTATTGTTGAAATTATGGGATGGATTTTCACTTAAATGAGTTTAAAATCTCATGCATTGCATCACATTAGCATAATAACAGTATTATCATGCATTTTAGATGTGTGCAATTGTTTGTATGCTGGTAGGATTGGATTGGGCTGAGCCCATGATGCAATTTCTTTTGCATGTCATATGCTCATGCATTTCCCATGCATACGTACTCCATTTTCAATATACTTGTTATATTTGAATTGTTTTGGAGCTTTTCTGATTATCTTCTTCTCTCTCTCCTTCTCTTTCTATTTACGTTAGTCGTGTCTATGGCACTTAAGCGTAAGTCAGCTCCGTCCCAGAACCCTCTGCATTCTAGGGCATCGTCTTCTGATCCTACTCCGTCTCATCTTCGGTTCCGTGATAAGGATGCCCGAAAGGACTTCTCGGAGAACTTTTCTCGACGAGGTGTTCATTCGGAACGCCGAGTCATTTTGGCAGATTTCACCGACACTAACCTTCCCACTGTCATTCACAGTCGTGGATGGGAGTCACTATGTGACGTTCTGGTCACTTGTCCGACCGTGCTGATCAGAGTTTTACTCCAACATGCATGGTTTCGATTTTTCAGTACCTCTCTTTTCTACTCGCATTCGAGGTACGCGCATCACTGTCACACCGCAGCTTGTTACGGATGTGCTTCATGTCTCTAGGGTAGAATCTCCTGACTACCCTGGTTGCGAGCGTCTACGGACTGTGTCCAAAGACTAGATGATTTCTACGTTTTGTGAGCGCCCTTCTGATTGGGGTGAACGTCAGTTCACACCATGTAAGGCCTTTGCTAAAGGTCCTAGATTCATGAACATGGTGATGACTTTTGTTTTGCACCCACTCTTTCACTATAACTCTATCACAGAGCCTTGTGCTCGATTCTTGCTTTCCTTGTCAGAGCACCTCACTATAGATTTTCCTTCACATTTCATTCTTTCTATCTTAGATGTGTATGGGGATACGGCTACCCGTGATAAGCTCATTTTCCCTTCGGCTATCACACGGATTCTATGCCATTTTTCTGTTCCTTTTCCCTCTTCCGACCATTTTTCTGTCATGTGTGCCATAGACTACGCTACCGTTAAACATAGCGAGGCGTAGTTTCATTCTCGGAAGTTGGATTCAGCAGCTCCTCCCTCCCATTCCGCTCCTCCATCCCATTTTGCTCCTTCCACATCCGCTCCCTCCTCTTCTACGAGCGATGTGTCACTTGGAGACATCATGGCGCAGCTGTAACGCATGGATGCTCGCCTTGATACACTCTCTACGGAGTTGTATCAGGTGAACGTTTGTGTCGGTAGTATTGCACGGCAACAGCCGCCATGGGTGGTTTTGCTCCAGAGGTTTCTCCTCCACCACCTCTAGTGAATTCTAATTATGATGATGATGCTGATGCTGATGACGATGATGCTTCTGATGCTGATGATAGAGATGCTAGCTCTTCTTATGAGATGTCTACTTGACACTCTTACCCTTTGTTACTCGTGACAAAAAGGGGGAGTAGTTTTGGATATGAGAGTAGTCATACTTATGGGGAGAGTTAATATAGGACATTTTTGTTAGGGGGAGTGTTGTTGAGTGCTGAGGGATGTAGTAAGGATATTATGAGTTGAGTGATTTATGACTTCTCTCATATGTTCATTTGTTTGTTGTGGTTTTGTCACGGATTGCCAAAGGGGGAGATTGTTAGGACATGTGTGTTTCACTTGTTAGGAACATATGTCACTATTTTATGTAATTGGCTTATCCTTCGACAAAACGCACTTTACTTGAATTTGGGTAGATTTAGGACGTGTTTAAATACTTCAAGAAACCATGTTTCAAGATCAAGTGTTGAAACCTTCAAGTCTGTTCAAGAAAACAAGCTGAAAGTGCAGAGTTATTAAAGCTCGACAGCTAGCATGTGTCGAGGTTTAAGAAGCTGTTTTAGCCCCGTGGCTCGACAGCTAGCTCGACAGATGCTCGACAGCTTCTATCTGTCGAGGTTTAAGAAAACAGCAATCTGATTTGTTTTTCTTGGGAACCGTGATTATGTATTTGGGCCTTCTTTTCTCCTAACCCTAAACATATAAAAGGATTGTTTTAAGGGTTGTCAATTAGGACACAAGTTGCATAAGCATTGAGCAAACCTTGTTCAAGCAAATTGTGACTGGAGACAAAGTTCTTGCCCTTGTTCATCTCTTTATCTTGAAGAAGTTGCTGTGTATTTGCACCGTAGGGTTTTGTGACCAAGCATCTTCTTGATCTTCATCGTTGGGATGAATTGAAGAACTTTGCAGCCAACAACCTTCTTAGTTGGTGATTGAAGTCATGTACTAGGATCCGCGCATTGGTTAGTTACGTACTTGGGAGCCATGCATCAAAAGGGGGAACTGTCACTACAGAACAAGTCCAATTGGGTATTGGGGTAAGGGTTCAACTGTAGGTTGGTAAGGTACTTGGGATTCCTTTACTTGTAACCGCTTGTTGTGATAATAGTGGAGTTTTAAGAGTGGTGACCTGAAAATCACCTGGTGAGGTTTTTGCCGTTAGGTTTTCCCCATTCGTAAACAAATCACTATGTCATTTATTTTCCACTGCGTATTTAGTTGTTTGGTGATTTGTTTGTGCTACCACGCATTTTGCATGATAAATTAATTAATTAATAACTTGACTAATTAATTAATTAATTTCAATCACAAGGGGTCAATCCATTTGTGGCCTCTCAGTATGCACTTTAAGTGTTTGATAAAATGCTTATATGGTATTTTTTTCATTGTTTTGGACTCCTTTAAGTACAAATTTTTGGGGATTACCATAATTATGCATGTTTAAAATGTTTTGATCATTGGTTGTGTGTTTACACACTTTGCACCATGAGTGCTTGTTCATGCATTGCTCATGCATCTCACATGCACACCACAAGCACACTTGATGCACACACTTTAACACTTGACCTGTTTTGCATTCACTCATGCTATTTAAGTCTTTTTAGACCTTTAGCACTTACAAGATGTCCTTGTGTCTATGTTTGCTTGTCTATTTCCATTTTAGGAAAATTTTTATTAATTTGTTCTTGTTTATGGACTAACTTGTATCTAATCAAGTTTGTTGCCATGTTTGTGTATGGTTTGTTTGCTTGTGTGGTATTTTACAGATGTCACGTCGATCTTCACGCGGTAAGGAACCCTTGATTGATCTCACATCAACTCCGGTATCAAAGAGGACTCGTCAATTATCAGGAAACTTTAACAAGAGATTTATGACTCTTTTGGACTCTCAATCTTTCAACAACAACTTCAAGAATGCACCTACTATAGTGGAAAGAATTGTGAGGTTTGACACATTGGGATCAACCTACATCCCCAAGATCTTTGTGGACAAAGATTGGGCCAGCCTATTTGGTAACTTTGAAGATCCTATTAAAGAGATAGTCAAAGAATTCTACTCTAATGCATAGTTCACCGGAGCTGAACTAAAGTTTTGGGTTCGAGGAAAGGATTTTTTCATCACTCCGGACTATCTAGCAAAGATCCTTCGCATTAATCGTTCAGAAAATGTAGACACTTCTCCATATGATGACAAATTAGCACCCGTTGCTGAGATCCTTGAAACCTTAGGAGCGCATCATGATGTCTCCTCCACGGGCACCTCCATCGGGACTTCAAAATTCAAGCTGGAGATGAAGACTCTCACCTTGATTATGTTCACCAACTTGTACCCTCTGTCCAACACAGGTTTCATTAACCTTGGAAGAGCACAATTCCTATGTGATCTAATCAAGGGAGCTTAAATAGACATTTGTGCTCACATTTTTCAGACCATGGGAAAAACAGCGGGGAGATCAGCGGCAAGAACATGTCTACCCTTCTGTAGCCTTGTTATGAAGATCATGACTCTCAAGGGTATCCGTCCTCCGAAAGATGGAATGGTCTTACCTCGTTAAGGACCAATTTCCTTGCACTCTCTCCAAATAAGCAAAGGTCACTCATCTGCTGAAAAGGCAAAGAAGAGTCCTTCTAAGCGTCCAAAGAGCAAATCCTCCCATCATGCCTCTCCTATTGGGAAGAGCACAGCTGCTCCTAGTGTCTCCAAAAATCCCGAGACAGTTTCTCCTTACATTCCCTAGCCTCACCCTCTAGCACTCAGCCGAGACCGTCTACCTCTCATTTGGATAGGTTGATAACTTTGATTAAAGGGTTGCATGATCGCAATTTTGGACTTGCAAATGTCATGTACTCTCACCATAATCATGTTCAGATTCGCCTAACCACTATTGAGACACAATTGGATGAGATTCAGCGCAAGCTTAAGGAGAGCCATTTGCTCTTCGTACCAAAAAGGGGGAGAACACTTACTGTGAATATTATGATTATAGCATAGAGTAAGGGCGAGAGCATCACATGGAAAGGAGGTGTGCATATTGAAAGGAGGAGATTAGTAGGCTCAAAAGGAGGAAGCTAACCTACATATTATATACAAACAATATATATGCGGAATATGATGTAAGGTTGAATTTATTCAATCATTTGTTGGCTTTATTCCGTGCCAAATTTGCTTGTAATTTAGCAATTAGATACCCTGTATTTAGGTGGGAATTATGTAAGGGTAGTGTGTGAGAGAGTGTGAAGAAATCTCAGAAGTGTACAATTCAAGGGAGTCTCGCGACTGGCAAGTCGCCAGAATGGCACACGTGTGAAGCATGCAGAGGGAGTTGAAGGGTCATGCCAGCTGTTGCACTATAGGACAAAACTTCCAGTCTGGCCAGGCAGTTAGCTCGCGACTCATTCCAATCGCAAGCTCGAGTCGCCAGAATGCCCTATTTGGTTGTAACTGACTCTTCGAATTCCTCATACACTCTACTATAAATACCCTTATACCCACGAAATGTAGAGAGCTTCTAGAGAGAATTTTGAGAGAGAAACCCTAAAGAAAAACAAGATTGACTCATCCACAATCTTCATCCTTTGATTCTCCAAATTCCTCTACTCTCACCCTCTCCATTGATATATCCTTGAGAGGTACATTTAGCCAAATCCTTATCTTACCATACCCATATCAGTGAAGAGGTATTTTGGTGCTTGGGAAGCAATTCAGAGAGGACCAATTCATTTGGTTGATGCAATGGGCTTATTGTGGGATTTGGTAAGCTAGAGAAGACAAGGTTCGGCGTAACCCTGTTGGAGCAAGAAGCTTGGAGGGCTTAGGTGCATTGGGTAGATTAGACTTGGAGGGTCTTCTGCTATTCATGTATCCCAGCTTCATTCTCTAGTGGATTATTGACCACTTGGAGGGCGGCAAAAAGGTTTTTCGCCGAGTACTTCAGTTTCCTCTTCGATAACACATCGTCGTGTTATCTTTGTGTTTGCATCTCTCTTCCCTTACTCTTTACCTTTTAATTACTACTGTGGTTGTGATTAATTTTGGTTTGGTGTATTTTACCAATTTGGTTTTAGCTTATATTCATCTTTCCGCACATATATTGTTTTTGTATAAGCTTGTGTTGGTAATTTTAATTTTGGGGGCCTAAACGTTCATTGGTGTTTTATACACTATTTGAACTTTCATATGAAATATAAGCAATACCCAAATAAGCAAACTACTCTAAGCCATATTTTAATCACAACTCAGCAGTAATTAAAAGCAAAGAGTAAGGGATAGAGAGATGCAAACACAAGATAACACTGGCATGTGTTATCGAAGAGGAAACTGAAGAACTCGGTGAAAAACCTCTCTGCCACCCTCCAAACGGTAAATGATCCACTAGAAAATCAATTAGGATACATGAATAGCAATAGACCCTCCAAGCCTAATCTACCCAATGCACCTAAGCCCTTCAAGCTTCTTGCTCCAACAAGGTTACGCCGAACCGTGTCTTCTCTAGCTTACCGGATCCCGCAATTAGCCCATTACATCAACCAATATGAATTGGTTCTCTATTGAACTGCTTGCCAAACACCAAGAACCTTCTCACTACTCTGAATTGGGTGAGGTAAGGATTTGGTTTATAATCCTCTCATGGGTATGACAATGGAGAGGGTGAGAGTAGAGGAATTTGGAGAATCAAATGTATAAGATTGTGGATCAATCAATCTTGTTTTTCTCTAGAGTTTTCTCTCAAAATTCTCTCTAGAAGCTCTCTACATTTCATTAGTATAAGGGTATTTATAGTAGGGTATGAGATAGAATGTGAAAAGTCTGTTTTTAGCAAAACAGGGTGCACTGGCAACTCACTTCGTGACTGGGATGAGTTGCGAGTTCCAGTCACCAGTTACCAGACTGGCCAGACTGTACTTTTTGTCCTGTAGTGATCCAGTTGTCCTGACCCTTCATCTTCCTGCATGCTTCACACATGTGCTACATTTTGGCAAGTCACCACTCGCGAGTCAGTCGCGAGTCACTTCTTGTTGCACACTCTTGATCAAATCTTCACACTCTCTCACACACAACCCTTACATTATTCCCACCTAAATACAGGGTTTCTAAATGTTGAATTATAAGCAAATTTGGCACGGAATAAAGCCAACACATAGTTGAATAAATTCAACTTCACACAGTCGAATCTTTTCCAGTTTTTGAAGTATGGTTTCTGCCAACTTTGATTGATTCTCGATTGATGCTCGATCAGTTGAATCTGTTTTTTAAAAAATTTTGATTGCTATTCGATTGGAATTCGATCAGTCGAAAATCGTAGAGATAGAAAAATTTTAAAAAAAAGTTTCAGAACACGTGTTCTTCACTTTTGTTTCTTTCTCTCTCGATTCTCTCTCGATTGATCTACATCAAAAAAAAAAATTTCTTCATCTGAGTCAAAGATTCAAAGGTTTTGTTCCTCAAGAATAGGTATGACCTTTTTTCCCCTTCTTTTTGCATATTTTACATTCATGCATGCATATTCATCACTTTTTCTCAAAAATTTCGAACCTTAGGAATTTTAGGGTTTTTGATGTTTGAGTTTGTTTTGATCAACTTTGATCAATGGGTTTTTGTTCATGCATCATATAAACACTATGTATATGCTTTAATTTGAAAATTTTCATGTTTTATGAAAATTTTGAGAGTTAGGTTTCATAAACACTTCGAATTTGGGGATTTTGTTCAATTGAGCTTAATTTTTTCAAATTGGCTTATGATATTGTTTGATTGAAGTATTAGAACATGTTTTATAACTGTTGTGATATTCAATTGCTCAATATGTGTGTTTTTGAAAAATTGGGTTTTTCAAAAATTGGGGTTTTTGCTTAAAAACTGATTTTATGAGTCAATTGGTGGTTTGAAGGTATAATTGAACAAGTTTTGTGCATTAGAACATGCATCATTTATGCATATGCATCATGCATCATATAGATTTTAAAATTTCTATATTTTTGTGCTCTAACACTTGTCTAATGCAGTCTGCCTTGGTTTGTTTTCTTTGTTGTTTTCTTTTATTCTTTCTAATATGTTAGGACATATGTGGATCATGTTAAGAACATATGTCATTTAGAATTGGCTAATCTTTTGACAAAATGCATTTTCCTTGTAATTTGGTAGATCTAGGATGCGTTTAATACTTCAAGGAACAAGAGTTCAAGTCCAAGTATTGAAGCCATGCAAATCTGTCCAAGAAGAATCAAGTGAAGAAGTGCTATTCTTTAAAGCTTGACAGATAGCTCGATAGATGTATCTATTGAGATTTAAAATGTGAAGCTCGACAGATAAGCTCGACAGCAGTATCTATCGAGGATTACGAAAATAAGTTTTTTAGATCTGTTTTTCACTCATATCCAAGCTATGTGTTTAGGTTTTCTTTTCTCGCAACCCTAGACATATATAAGGATTATTTTTAGGGCTGTCTTAGTTGATGAAAGTTGATGCAAAAGTTTTATTCATGCATATTGTGACCGGAGAAAATTTGCCCTAATTCATCTTTCTCTTAAAGAAGCTACTGCGTTTGTATGCCGTAGGGTTTTGTGACCAAGGAGCTTCTTGATCTTCATCGTGTGGATGAACTGAAGAACTTTGCAGCCAACATCCTTCTCAAGTTGGTGTGTTAGTCACGTACTAGGATCCGTGCATCGATTGATTAGTCACGTACTTGGAGCCGTGCATTGAAAGGAGAGATTGTCACTACATTACAAGTCCAATTAGTTATTAAGGTAGGGGTTCAACTGTAGGTTGGTATAAGGTACTGAGATTCCTTTACTTGTAACCACTTGTTTTGATAATAGTGGATTCTCGAGAGTGGTGACCTTAAATTCACCCGGTGGGGTTTTGCCTCGGTGGTTTTCCCCATTCGTAAACAAATTGCCTGTGTCAAATTTATTTTCCACTGCATTTAGTTATTTGGTGATTTGTTTGTGCTACCACGCGTATTGCATGTTAATTGACTTAATTAATTCACTTGGCTAATTAATTGGTTAATTTACCAAAAAGGGGTCAATACATTCTTGGCCTATCAAATGGTATCAGAGCAGGCACACTCTGATTAGGGTTAATCTTTACTATGTGATCCATTGACCCCTGTTTGTCATGGATAGATGACAATCTTTAATTATCCCTCATTTATTTGATGGCATTAACTATGCATACTGGAAAGTACGCATGAGAGCTTTCTTGCAGTCATTAGATGAAAAAGTGTGGCAAGCTGTGGAGATAGGCTAGACTAAGCCAAAGGAAGCGCCGGTTGATTAGGATGATGCGAAGATCAAAGCAGCTAACTTCAACAGCAGAGCATTGAATGCCTTATTCAGTGCAGCCACGAATGAGAAGTTCAAGAAGATATCCTCCACTGAAACTGTGAAGGAAGCATGGACCACCCTCTAGACAACCTATGAAGGAACCAAGGATGTCAAGGACTCAAAGCTTCAGAGGCTTACCACGAGCTTTGAAGAGATTAAGATAGAGGAGGATGAGTCATTTGATGAGTTCTATGCCAAGCTCAAGGACATAGTTAACTTTGCCTTTAATCTTGGGGAAACCATTCCCGAACCCAAGATTTTTAGAAAGGTGCTCAGATCTCTTCCGGAGAGATTTCATGCCAAGATCACCGCCATTGAAGAATCAAAGGACATTGATCAAATTTCTTTGATAGAGCTAGTTGGCAACTTGCAGACCTATGAATTGGGTTTGTCTAGGATCGGGAAATCAAGCAAGAGCAAGAGCATGGCTTTGAAGGCCAAAAGCAGTGATATTGATGAGTCTTCTGATGATGAAGATTCTAAGATGAAATCCTATATCACAAGGTAGTTCAAAAAGTTCATGAAGAATGCTAATGCGAAAGGATTCGACAAAGACCGTAAGCAATCCAGTTCTTCACAGTTCAAGAGCCAAGATAAAGGGAAGAAGGATGCTAAGGATGGCAGTCTGTACACTGTTCCCTTCGGACCAAAATGTTTCGGATGTCAAGGTTTTGGACATATGAAATATGAATGTCCAACTTATCTCAAGACTATTGGGAAAAGCAAGGCCCTTGCTGCTACCTTGAGTGACACCGAGCCTGAGGATGATTCAAATGACAATGATGACGAGGGAATCTTGAATGCCTTCACTGCTACAATTGATCCTACTGATGGGGGTTCAGAAACAGTAGATGGTGAAGAGGACTTGGTGGATTCTAAGTTTGAGAAAATGGACAATCAAGATGACATCCATACAGCCTATGAAAAATTGTACAAAGTTTCTGAGAAGCATGAGAAACTATACAAGCTGGCCACCAAGAAGCTAAGTGATGTGGAACTTGATCGAGAAGAGCTTTCCACAAAGTTTGACGAAGCTAATCAGACCATTGTGTTGGAAAATTTAGACCCCGGTTGATAGAATTAACAAGTTTTAAACCCAAGTTGTTAATTAAATTTATTATGAATAAACCTTGTTAAATCAAACTAAAAACAATATCATGTCAATGTCATGCATAGCGAAAAATTAAATAAGACAAGATATGATGACCTAGGAAAACCAATGAAACAAACTGGTTTCACAATAAAAAACCTGGGAGGAAACCTTCCCAAAAAGCAATTCACTATAATAAAGAGAAGTTTCAGATCTAGTACAAAACCTTTGTCCCTACACCAACTTGAAGAAGATGTTGGCTGCAAAGTTCTTCACCTCATCAACAATGAAGATCAAGAAACACTTGGTTACAAAACCCTAAGGCGCAAAGACGCAGTAGCTTCTTTTAGAGAGAATAAGGCCTCGATCACCTTTTGCATTTGTTCTTCTTGTATTCTTATATGTGACAGCCTTTAAAATAAGCCTTATATAAGTCTAGGGTTGTGAGAAAAGAAACCCTACACAAATACATAAGCATGGGCCGAAAATCAGATCTGAAAAACTGATTTTCATAATTCTCGATAGATAGTTATCTGTTGCGAGCTATCGAGAGCTATCAAGAAGTTATCGAGCATCTAGAAGGTTCTTGATGGATCGAAATAGCTATCGAGAGCTATCAAGAATGCGATAAAAGGCAGTTGAAGGGTCTCGATAGATAGCCTAGCTATCGAGAGGTATCGAGAGCTGTTGAGCTTTAATGAATCAGCACTTCTTCACTTGTTTCTTGGATAGATTTGCATGGCTTCAATACTAGACTTGAACTCTTATTCCTTGAAGTACTAAACTCATCCTAGATCTACCCAAATACAAGTAAAGTGAGTTTTGTCAAAAGATTAGCCAATTACATAAAATATTAACATGTATTCCTAACATGATTCACATATGTCCTAACACATTGGAGCACTGCTATTTGAGAAAATTTTCTTGGTTGAAAAGACCAGAAAGCTTGAAGTGCAACTGTTTCAAGTTAGAGCTCAATTGGAGAGAACTTCTAGTGCAAAGCTTGATGAGATGCTTAGCTTTCAGATATTTGCGTCTGATTGAACCGGCTTGGGGTATGATTTCTCTTCCTCTAATATTGCTTCTTCTAGTACTACTGTGTTTGTATCACCTGTTAATAATGTTGATTCTGAGAACAATGATGTGAAAATTGTTTTAGCTAGTGAGAACATAGACAAGGGAAAATCTATCTTAGGAGCACCCCCTAAGCTTGATAAGAAAGAGACTAGAAACCCTAGGATTAAGAAGGGAAATAATCAAAAGTCTAAACAAAAGAAGCAGCATCTCTATCATCATTATGGAGCTTCAAGACATACTTGACCTAATTGCTACAAGTGGTTAGCCACTCAACAAAGCAACAATATGATCTCATTCGAAAACCAGAATCAGTTTCCATCCTCTTTTGCTCTTCTTGGAGATCTTCTCAAAGCCCTCATGTTCCTTTCAAACTTGAACGGTTTCAATTCTTCCCTCTCACCACCGGATCAAGGGTTCTCTAAACGGAAAGGTTCTTCCAAGGTGTGGGAGGAAAAGGCTCTAAGTGATTTAGTCACTTTTTCTCTCTCCCTCTATTTTTTTGTTTGCATTACTTGTGTGTTTTGCTTTCTTGTTTTTGAGTCAATCTAGTTTTTATGCTATGCTTTGTTTAACATGTTTTTGTTTGTTTGTTTTCAGTTTTGCTTTATTTTATTTTTCATAAAAATAAAAATAAAAATTTGAAAAATTAGAAAAATACAAAAATAGTGTGTGTTTTGTGTACCTTGGATGGCCATCGAAACAAAGTTTTCTAAACTTTGTATCTTTTGTAACTTAGATGAGTATCTCAATGCACAACTAAGCAAATGAGCTTTGTGGCTTATGTTTGTGATGAGTACGATTAAGTGATCTCTTATACTTAACACTCATATCACTCTTTTTGACGGGAAGGACTAAAAAAATCCAAAGAGAAAGGCATAAATAACCATCTTACCACTAAAGCCCGCCAATCATGAATGACATCTGTATGCTTCAGCATAGCAAAAGTGCAATGTCAAAAGCTTAACATAATTTGGTATTTTCTTATCTCTCTTATATGCCCATGCATGATATGCTCAATAGAAAAAATATGCAAGGAAAATCAAAAGCAAAAAGAATCAAAATGCTTTTAAAATATGGTTGCAAGTGTGTTTCTAGGAGATGTGGGAGTTATAGGATGTACCTCAAAGGTGATAGTCCCCATTAAGCAGTTATGATTGTGTGTGAGTTAAATTGATTTTCTCATATCTCAAATTGTCATAACATGTAGACACTTATGCAATCTTGCGATTTTTTTCACACACAACACGCAAAATTCTTTGCTACTTTTGATACATGTGCAGGTACAATGTGATTTTCACAAGGAATACATGTGTAAATGTATGCTCACTAAATTGTCTTGACTTGTTTTTGAAATATAAAATTGGTTAGACTTGTTTAGTGTGTGTGTGTGTGTGTGTGTTTTGGATCTAAATGCTTGACATTTTATTGTTGAGAGATGTTTTTGAAAGCTTAAAATGTTGTTTGGACCTTTGGTTGAGTAGCTTACTTGATTGCATTCATTTCTGTGTTTTTCTCTTCTTTGAAAAACTGTTTTTATCAAGCTTGACAGCTTCTCGACAGATCTCGACAGATAGCTATCTATCGAGACCCTTGGACTGCTTTTTCTCGACAGATCTTAACGCAACTTCAATCCATCAAAGCTTTCTGGAATTTGTCTCGATAGCTTCTCAACAGATTCTCGATCCATCGAGAAAGTTTATGTCTGCTCGATAGCTTCTCGATAGCTGTTCAATCCATCGAGGTTCTTTTGCCGTCGATAGATTCTCGACAGCACCTCAACAGATTTATCTGTCAAGAATTAGTGCTCGACAGATTCTCGAAAGATCTCAATCCATCAAGATGCGGTTTTTAAATAGCTTCAGTGAGAATCATCTCATTTCTCTCATATATCTCTCGATAGAAAACCTATCCAACTTCTCCCAAACACTTTTCTCTCTCTCCAAACCTCAAACCCAGAAGTTTTTCAGCCTAGATTGATCTTCCTTTCACTGGTATAATCTTGTTTTCTTTCTTTCTTCATGCATTTCATACATTTAGACCTAGGTTTGGGTTTTTGAAATTTTTTTGGGGTTTTTCAAAGTTGTTGAGTTATTTGTGAAATTTTTGGGCTGGGTTTTGCTAAAATGATGTTCTATGCTCATGCATTGCATTTAATTTGCATATGTGTGTTTTGTATATTGAATCTTGTGTTCTGGTAGGTTTAGATTGGGTTGAGCCTATGATGTTATTATTTGTTGCACGTTACATGATCATGCATTATTCATGCATACGTACATTTCTTTTTCCTTATTGGTACTTCTTTGTGATTGGTGCTTTTTTGTTTGTCTCTCTCTCTCTCTCGGATAGTTTGCGCATGGCACCCAAGCCAAATCCACTCCATCCCGAAACCCTCTTCATTCTAGGGCATCTTCTTCTTCTAATCCTACTCCCTCCCATGTCAGGTTCCATGATGATAAAGCCCGTCAGGTCTTTTCAGAGAACTTCTCCAAACATGGCATTCATTCGGAACTCCACGTTATCTTATAGGAATTTTTCGATACTGATTTACCCACTGTCATTCACAGTCGATGATGGGAGTCTCTTTGTGAGATCCCGGTTAGTTGTCCCTCCGTGATCATACAAGAGTTTTACTCCAATATGCACGGATTTGATTCTTCCATACCTCGTTTTATCACTTCTGTTCGAGGTATACGTATAGTAGTCACTCTAGAGCTTATCTCCAATGTGCTCCACGTTCCAAGGGTATCGCATCCTGATTACCCCGGATGTACTCGTCTACGGATTGTGTCCAAAGACAAACTCTTGCCTCTCTTTTGTGAGACACCTTCATCTTGGGGTGACCGTCAAAACACCCTTTGCTCGGGCTTTGCAAAAGGTCTGAGGTTCTTTAACATGGTGATGGCATTCGTTCTTCATCTTTTGTCTCACTATAACTCTATTACTGAGCCTCGTGCTCGTTTTTTGTTATCCCTCCTTGAGGGACTTACCATTGACTTTCCCTCTCTGTTAGGACATATGTGAATCATGTTAGGAACATATGTCAATATAGAATTGGCTAATCCTTTGGCAAAACGCACTTTACTTGTAATTGGATAGATCTAGGATGTGTTTAATACTTCAAGGAACAAGGTTTCAAGTTCAAGTGTTAAAGCCATGCAAGTCTATCTAAGAATCAAGTGAAGAAGTGCTGGATTTTAAAACTCGACAGCTAGTATCTATCGAGGTTTAAAAGGCTGTTTAAGCGCGATGCTCGACAGCTGCTCGATAGATAGGGTATCTGTCGAGGTTTATGAAAATCAGTTTTTCAAATCTGATTTCAATCCAATCCGTGAATAGATGTTTGGTCTTTTTTTTCTCACAACCCTAAACATATATAAGGATTGTTTTAAGAGCCGTCACAGCTGATGCAACTCAATGCAAAAGTTTTTCATAAGCATATTGTGAATCGGAGACATATGCCCTAGTTCATCTTTCTCTTCAAGAAGCTGTTGTGTTTGTACACCGTAGGGTTTTGTAACCAAGGAGCTTCGTGATCTTCATTGTGTTAATGAGCTGAAGAACTTTGTAGCCAATATCCTTCTCAAGTTGGTGAGTAAGTCGTATACTGGGATCCACGCATCGAATTGGTTAGTCACGTACTGGGAGCTGTGCATTGAAAGGAGAGATTGTCACTACAAAACAAGTCCAATTGGGTATTGGGGTAAAGGTTTAACTGTAGGTTGGTATAAGGTACTGAGATTCCTTTCATTTGTAACTGCTTGTTGTGATAATAGTGAATTCTCGGGAGTGGTGACCTTAAAATCACCCGATGTGGTTTTTGCCGTGTAGGTTTTCCCTATTTGTAAACAAATCACCGTGTCATTTATTTTTTGCTGCATTTTATCTTAGTTGGTGATTTGTTTGTGCTACCACGCGTATTGCATGCTAATTGAATTAATTAATTAACTTGGCTAATTAATTGGTTAATTCATCACAATGGGTCAATACATTCTTGACCTATCACTCTCATTTCATACTCTCCCTTATAGATATCTATAGGGATACGGCGACCCATGATAAGCTCATTTTCCCTTCGACTATCACACAGATCATTCGCTATTCTTCTGTCTCTTATCTAGAGTCTGCTCATTTCACCATTATGGGTGCCATCAGTGCGGCGTCCGTTAGACAGAGCGAGGCCCAACTTTGACTGAAGCGACCACAGACCGAGACGGCGACTCCTCCAGCCTCTTCCGCTCCATCCACCTCCGCTCTATCTACCTCCAATCCTTCTTCTTCCACGGGTGGTGTGACTCTCGAGGCCATTATGGCTCAGTTTAAACACATGGATACTCACCTTGACACTCTCAGTGATGAGTTGTGTCAGGTAAACACCCGTGTTGGTCATATCGCACAACGACAGGCTGTCATGGGTGGCTTCACCACATCTCCATCTCCATTTCCACATGCTTCAGAGGACGAGGACGATAATGATGGCTTCGGTGATGATGATGATGATGAGGATGAGGATGCTAGCTCTTCCGACAATGAGGAGATACTTTGTTCTTGTATATTGGTCTTGTGACCACCTAGTGATAGCAAACCTTGTATTATTATTATATATATATATAAATATATATATTTGATAAGGTTGTTATTACATTTTTCACCTATTTCTCCATGTGTTGTTTCTTTTCTTTCTTTATACACATGTTTCTTATTATTGTATGCAATCTTTTATTTCTGTTTCCCACTAAGATACCATGATGAGTTTTGTTTAAAGTGTTTCAGAAATACAGGTTGTCAAAATCTTCCATGCCATGAACGCTCTTCTTGCAAAGTTTTTCAAGAGTTTGTGTTAAGGTAGATTTTATTGTAATCAACATGTGAGTATGAGTTGAGTGATTTATGACTTCTCTCATATTTCATTTGTTTGTTATGGTTTTGTCACGGATTGCCAAATGAGGAGATTGTTAGGACATATGTGGATCATGTTAAGAACATATGTCATTTAGAATTGGCTAATCCTTTGACAAAATGCACTTTACTTGTAATTAGGTAGATCTAGGATGTGTTTAATACTTCAAGGAACAAGAGTTCAAGTCCAAGTATTGAAGCCATGCAAATCTGTCTAAGAATCAAGTGAAGAAGTGTTGTTCTTTAAAGCTCGACAGATAGCTCGACAGCAGTATCTATCGAGGATTACGAAAATCAGTTTTTCAAATCTATTTTTCACTCATATCCAAGCTATGTTTTTATGTTTTCTTTTCTCACAGCCCTAGACATATATAAGGATTATTTTCAGGGCCGTCTCAGTTGATGAAACTTGATGCAAAAGTTTTATTCATGCATATTGTAACTGGAGACAATTTGCCCTAGTTCATCATTCTCTTGAAGAAGCTGTTGCGTTTGTACACTGTAGGGTTTTGTGACCAAGGAGCTTCTTGATTTTCATCGTGTGGATGAACTGAAAAACTTTGCAGCCAACATCTTTCTCAAGTTGGTGTGTTAGTCATGTATTGGGATCCGTGCATCAATTGGTTAGTCACGTACTTGGAGCTGTGCATTGAAAAGAGAGATTGTCACTACATTACAAGTCCAATTGGGTATTGGGGTAAGGGTTTAACTGTAGATTGGTATAAGGTACTGGGATTCCTTTACTTAAAACCGCTTGTTTTGATAATAGTGGATTCTCGGGAGTGGTGACCTTAAATTCACCCGGTGGGGTTTTGCCTCGATGGTTTTCCCCATTCTTAAACAAATCGCTTGTATCAAATTTATTTTCTGTTGCATTTAGTTATTTGGTGATTTGTTTATGCTACCACGCGTATTGCATGTTAATTGGCTTAATTAATTCACTTGGCTAATTAATTGGTTAATTTACCAAAAAGGTGTCAATACAGTCTTGGCCTATCATAATCCCTAGAAATGGCCAAGAAAACCAAAACCCAATCCTCCTCTGTAGATTTTGATAGGATTAGGTTCAAGTCTCAAGAGAACCAAGACAATTTTGAGTCATTGACCAAGTATAGGTTAATTTGGGGTAAGAGGAAGTTGAATTTAGATGAGTTAGACCCAGAAATTCGTAGGAATTTTGAGTCTAGAAACTGGTTGTCCATATGTGAGGTTTCAGATCCCCCTCCGGCTACATTGATTAGAGAATTCTACTCGAATCTCTCTATCCACACTGATGATTCCAATATTCACTATGTGAAGACTTAGATAAGGGGTGAAGACTTTACCATTACTAGAGAAATAGTGGTTAAAGCTCTTGATGTACCCATTGTACAGCAGCCTACATATCCTTACACCGAAATACCTCCCATTGATGATATCATGTCCCTCTTGTGTGGTGAAACTGTTAGTTGGGGTAAGGATACTAGGATAACAACTCATGAGCTTACCGAGTTGAACTATCTTTTCTTTAGGATAGCATGTCATAATATATATCCTATTTTTCATGTACATACTATTCCTATAGATAGATGTGTCTTTTTTTATGCTCTCATCACAGATGCTCCTATTTTTTTTCCTACTCTTTTCATTCGTTCCCTTGTTGAGGTGTTTAGGAGTAATTCTAGGACACATGGGTTGTTCTTTCCAGTTTTTCTTCATAGGGTGCTTCTTCACTTAGAGTTAGAGAACTTTCCTCCTTTAGTGTTAGTGCATATTACAGCCCCTATAGGAGCCACCTTTCTTAGACAAAGAGCTGCTCAAAAGAAGCTTGGTGTCAAGCGACCTAGAGTAGAATCTTCTACAGGTGCTCCTGCTGGAGGACAGTCTGCTATTGGTGATCCTACTGTGGATGAAGCTTTTGTTGATCCTACTGCTGCTGTGGATCCGGGTGCCTCTACTTCTCATTCTCCCACCATTCGCACTATGCTCGAGACATGTTTGACGACTCAAGCGGCACATGGATAGCTCATTATAGATCTTCTTAATGAGGTTGCAACCTTGAAAGCAGATATGCCTAAGTATTGGAGTGCTTATCCACCACCTCCACCCTCTAGTTCTTCATGATTGCCCTTTGGCAATACGTAACAAAAAGGGGGAGTAGGTAGATAAGGGGAGCTCTTGTACCTAGGGGGAGTTTTTGTAGTTTTTGTGTTTATGAGAGGTTATGAGATTTGTTTTCATGTGTTTATTGTGTTGGGTTGTATATATTTATTTCTTTGTTTCTTGTATCACAAACTTTGATACTTTGATGATTATGATAGTTATTTATTATGATGTTTATTCATTATGGTATTACTGTCTTTATTTATATGCTTTGTGAAATCAAGAAGTTTTTGTTTATATTTTGATTTATACTATATTTTCCACACATGTGTTTATGGTTTGTTTATTGTTTTAGGAATTTACAAGTTAATTCTTTCAAAGCTACTGTCTATACTAGCAACTAATAGGTAGTAGTGAGATTGAATTGTATTTAGGGCAACAATTTGTAATTGGGCTAGTTTTACTTTAAGCAATTCATTTTGTGTGAGAGTTTTGTCACGGATTGCCAAAGGGGGAGATTGTTAGGTTCTAAAAATTTAGAATTAAATGTTTAGAATTTCAAATTGTATGTGTTGGCAAACCGAGTTCAAAACCAGTCTTGGGTCGTCTACCATGTTTGGAAGCTTCAAATAAGGAAAGAAATTAAAGAGGTAGAATCTGAAAATGAAAAATCAGATTTAAGCACTGATCAGTATTTTGGGTGTATCTCTTTCCTCAAAAATCAAATTGACACAAGGCTAGATGAGCTGGAACCGTGATTTAAATATCTACAACTTTCCAGTTTTGAGTTTTTTGAAATTCACAATTTTGAAGGCCGAAATTAACTCATAAGTTACTGCTGTAAATCTGGACGAAAATTAAAATAGTAAAAGTTTTATTTTCTTTGGACACTTTGACGTAAGGGTTTTGAAATGGAGGCTGAGGAGAACGAATTTTGGAGAAAAAACCTTGTATTTTCCTTTCTCTAATGGCAACCTAAACTCTTTGCTAGGGCTAAGGGTTATGTTTCTTCTATACGGATTGAATATTCAATGTGACTCTTTTTAAGATTTTATCTACAACATATTTGATTGTTCAACTGGATTTCTTTTGATGTATTAGTTCTTCCATGCTTTCAATAAGTTCAATCATGTTTTTCTTATTATTTAGATGAATTTCTAAAAGTTTCAAATAGAAATCAGGTTTTAAAGTGAATGGGTTTTTCTGAAAAGTTTTCTAACCGCATTATTAATCTAGGTTATCATGCGTTATTGAATTGTCTCAGTTCAACCAAATCATAAGTATTTAATTGTATAAGAACAATCAATTATGAAATATATAATTTCTTAGATCACAAAAAATTTCATATCGATATAGGGAAACACCTCAATGCCCTAGTATTTACATTATTGACTAAAATCAGTTATCACTGTTATTCTTGTTTACAATTACCAGGAAAAAAATTATTCTTCATCTTCACCAAAAGTTTTTTTTTTTAATTACATTGTCTTTGAATTTACCCTGCTCCTTGTGGTTTGATCTCGGTACTCTGAGAATTATATTGCTACGATCTCCTGCACTTGGGAATGAGTAAGCACATGTTCAGAATCTTGAACAATGTCCTATATAAAAGGGGTTTTTCCCTACCCTACCTAAGATACATCAAAGAAGATGAAGCAAGATACATCCTACGAGAAGTACAAGAGGGTGTATGTGTAGACCACTCAAGAGCAAGATCGTTGGTGAGCAAAATCATCAGGGCAGGATATTTCTGGCCAACCATGCAGAAAGAAGCCAAGGAGTTCATCAAGAAATGCGATAAATGTTGATAGGCCAAGAATGTATTGACCCCTTGTGATAAATTAACCAATTAATTAGCCAAGTAAATTAATTAAGTCAATTTAACATGCAATAGCGTGGTAGCACAAACAAATCACCAATTATACTAAATGCAGCGGAAATTAAATTTGACACGGGTGATTTGTTTTCGAATGGGGAAAACCAACACGGCAAAATCTCCACCGGTTGATTTTAAGGTCACCACTCCCGAGAATTCACTATTATCACAACAAGCGGTTACAAGTAAAGGAATCCCAATACCTTATACCAACCTACAGTTGAACCCTTACCCTAATACCCAATTGGACTTGTTCTATAGTGACAATCTCTCATTTTCAATGCACGGCTCCTAATACGTGACTAACCAATTGCGCGAATCCCAGTACGCGACTTAATCACCAACTTGAGAAGGATGTTGGCTGCAAAGTTCTTCAATTCATCACACAATGAAGATCAAGAAGCTCATTGGTCACAAAACCCTACGGTATACAAACACAGCAGCTTCTTCAAAAGAAAGATGAACTAGGGTAAATTCTGTCTCCGGTCACAATTTGCATGAACAAGACTTTGCTCCACACTTGTGCAACTTGTGTAACCCTTGACAGCCCTTAAAATAATCCTTATATATGTTTAAGGTTGTGAGAAAAGAAAGCCCAAATATATACCCACGGATTGGATTGAATTCAGCTCTAAAAAAATGAATTTCATAAACCTCATAGATAGCTATCTATCAAGCTAGCTGTCGAGCCACGGGCTTCAGCAGCTTTTAAACCTCGATAGATGCTAGCTGTCGAGCTTTAAAATGCAGCACTTTCACACTTGATTCTTGGACAGACTTGCATGGCTTTAACACTTGAACTTGAAACCTTGTTCCTTTAAGCATTAAACACATCCTAGATCTACCCAATTACAAGTAAAGTGCGTTTTGTCAAAGGATTAGCCAATTACATAAAATAGTGACATATGTTCCTAACATTGAATTACATATGTCCTAACAAATGTCAAAGGTATGGGAACATCCAACGAGTGCCTAGAGAAATGATGACAACCATAGCCTCGCCTTGGCCATTCGCACAATGGGGAATCGACATAGTAGGGCCATTACCCAGAGGTAAAAAACAAGTAAAATTCTTACTAGTAGCTATCGATTATTTTACAAAATGGGTAGAAGCAGAAGCCCTGGCAACCATAACGAAAGTCAGGGTACAAAACTTTGTGTGAAAAAACATAATTTGCAGGTTCGGCATCCTAAGGACGATCATTTCTAACATTAGGCGGCAGTTCGATAATCAAGGATTCAGATCGTTCTGCTCAAACCTAAGCATCAAGAATCAATTCTCATCACTAGGACACCCTCAGGCCAATGGACATACAGAAGTGACTAATCGAACATTGCTAAAGATCATCAAAGCTCGACTAGAGGGGGCAAAGGGGGCATGGCCTAAAGAATTACCAAGTGTTTTGTGGGCATACTGGACCACAGCCAGAACCCCAACAGGAGAAACACCATTCAGACTCATTTATGGCATGAAAGCAGTCATACCAATTGAAGTAGGTGTCACTAGCATGAGAAGGGAATTTTTTGAAGCAGAAGGCAACAACAAAGAAATAAAAATAAACTTGGACTGCCTGGATGAAGTCAGAGCTGAAGCATCCCAAAGAATAGCAAGATATCAACAAAGGATGGCCAGCTACTATAACGAGAGAGTAAGGCTCAGAAGATTCAACATAGGAGACCTCGTCCTACGAAAAGTGACGCCAGCAACCAAGGATCCAACATAGGGCAAGCTAGGGCCAACTTGTGAAGACCCATACAAGGTCGTCCACTATTCAAGAAAAGGGAGTTACCACCTGGCATCTTTAGATGGAACGAGATTAACTCATCCATGGAATGTAGAACACCTTAAAAGGTATTACCAGTAGATGTTGAAATTTGTATAACCCATGAGAACCTTTGTTTTTGTTCGAAACAGTTCAATAAAGGATTTATTCAACAATCACCCCTGCAAAGTACTTTTCAGCACCAAGGCCTGTGATGAATCCTTCACAGATATAAATCACATGACGAAGGCCTGCGATAAAATCCTTCATGGATATAAATCACATGACGAAGGCCTATGATAAAATCCTTCCCGAATATAAATCACATGACGAAGGCCTGTGATAAAATCCTTCCCGAATATAGATCACATGACGAAGGCCTGTGATAAAATCCTTCGTGGATATGAATCACATTACAAAGGCCAGTGATAAAATTCTTCACAGATACAAATCACATGACGAAGGCCAGTGATAAAATCCTTCACAGATACAAATCAAATGACGAAGGCCAGTGACAAAAATCCATCATTAATACAAGTCACTAGACAAAGGCCAGTGACAAAAATCCATCACGAATACAAGTCACTAGACAAAGGCCAGTAACAAAAATCCATCACGGATACAAGTCACTAGACGAAGGCCAATGACAAAAATCCATCATGGAAACAAGTCACTAGGTGAAAGCCTATGAAAAAAATCCATCACGGATATAAGTCACTAGACGAAAGCCTGTAACAAAAATCCATCACAGATGAGGACCTATGATGAAATCCCCCAAAGAATATAAATTGCACAAAACTGGCTATAAAGCCCTTTAAGGGTATAAACAGACACAAAAAGCAGTAAGTACAAAGATAAAGGACAATCAGAAATGCTAAATTGGCATAAAAAATAACAAGATGTCCAGAAATTTAAAAAAAAAAAGTGTTCACTCATCAAAACCCTGAAAACAAGTAGGGCACCCAAAAAAAAAGGGAGGTAAAATAAGCAGGTTCTTCATGCAGAGAGGTCGTCCATTCTTGCAACTTCGTCCACAGGGGCAAGACCTTCACCTTCAACAACAGGGATCTCCATCGCAGCATCTTCAGTGGCTTTGTCCGCTTCCATCTCCTTATCGATAGCGTTAAAGTCCAGGTTCTCCAGGTCGACCCCAGGATTATGCTTTGACAAGAACCTCCTGAGGAGCTTAAAGCCCTTGAAGTACCAGATAAATAGGATGCTGTTGTACTCTTCAGTAGTTTGGAAGGCCTGCACCGCCTTCGCAGCTATGGTCTTTATTCGTTAAGAGGCTGCCTATAATTGCTCGTCCTTCTGCACAGTCAGAGCCTTCTCAACCTTGAGCTCCTCACCCAGAGACTTGATCTTCTCCTTAGCCACATTCCCCTCCTCCTTGGCATTGATTAGGTCCTTCTTCAGCCTAGAGGTCTCAACTTCAAGTGATTTGGCCTTAGAATTGGCCATTACTACCCTCTCTTCCATGGATAGATACTCTATCGTGACATGAAGCATCTCCCCGAGCACCTAGCCATGCGTGAATGTTAAAAAAAAAAAAAGAAAAAAAAAAGAGAAAGAATGTGTAAGGGAAAGAAGGGAAGTGTCACCTGGATGAGCTTATGTATGTGACAATTGACCAACTCATGGGATGGAACGTCCTTAAGCTCCTTTAAGTCGACAGGAGTGATCATGTTGTGAGCTTTACCTAAGGCCGTAGCAGCATCGTCCCAAACGCTGCCCTCTATCTTCTCCTTCCCTTTGTCACTACCTCCCACCTTCTCGCCTCTTTGGACGAGGGGTGAGTTCTTCCAAAGAAACTACGGGGGAAGTTTCAATGGGCTCTTGAGATACAGGAGCTGACGAAGACTTGTCAACTGAGTCTTTCTGCACCACTCGTACTCTCTTCAGCCCTAGAGCAGAGAGGGGCTCGTTCTTCTTTGCCTTCATTTTAGCATACATCTCCTAGCTGAACTTGGTGGCCATCTTTAAAACAACAAAGACTCGGTTAGAACAAAACACAAGTAAAGAAAATTATGGATGAAATAACCGAAACACTTACATCTTTCCTCTCTCAGGAGACACTTCAAGACGTAAGGAGAAGGCTCGGGTCCCAAGAAATGATGATATAGAGTTCGGGGATCTATAAGATCGTCAAAATCGTCAATGGACTTTGCGTACTCAGAGGCCACTTTGACTCGTGCAGTATACCTGCTCTTCAGCTTTGGACGAACGGTAACTGAGAAAGAAAGCAGAAGTCAGATTAGTATGGACTAACCCCAAATAGGAAGAAAATAAAGGATATAAAGATTTTACAAAGATGACAATGCACCAAATTTTGGGACCTCCCATTTACGCAGCATTCTAGGGAGATCACCCCAATAGTCGTCTAAAGGTGTCTCCCAACCACCACCAAAGACGAAGAAAAATCTAGACTTCCAATGTCTAAAGGATGAAGGAAAGTCAGCTATCAATCTAGCCCTCTTATCCCAAGGAATGAGTTCATAATACCCAAATTGTTTAGACCCTTTCAGACGATACAAGTGCAAAAATTCGTTAAGCCTAATCATATCCCCATCGTTCACAATCAACCAAATGGCCATACGACTAATGACGACCCTCCAAGAATTGGGCATAAGTTGCAAAGGGCCAATCATCAGACAATGGAAAAGCACCATTATAAAGGGGTGGATGGGAAACCAAAGGCCGCACTGAAAGGCTACCTCATAGAAACAAACCTCTCTGAGAGAAAAGGCACAAGCTTTTTCACCCACCCAAAGAAAACGAACCCTCTTCTCATCAGGAAATTGGAATCTGTCCCTAATCCTAGCAAGAGTTGGATCATCTAAATTACAAGACACTTTCAGGGAGTGAAATGCCCAAGAAGCTCCAGAAGCTTTCTTTTTAAAAGAAGAAGGTTTGGAAGAAGAAGGATATGAGGTGGTGGTATCCACCTCCATACCCACGGGCTCATCACTAGACGACAAGCCCGTCTCCAAATCACTAGACCTAACAATGGACCTACTCCCTTCTTCCGCTGACATTTCTCACACTAAATTATACCAATTTAAGGAATTACGCAGCAAAGGGTATAATTCTAACAAGACTAGCCTATACGCACTCTCCTCAGAAACAAAAGGACCTATGGGAGGACGGTGGCCATCAGTGGCCCCAAGGGAAACTCCTAGCAAGTAAAAATGAAAGAAATAGAGGGGAAAAGATTCCTAACTTTGGAGATGATTAACACAAAAAAGAAGGAGAAAGGAAAATCGTACTTGAAGGAAAAAAAAAAGGGACTCAGGAAACTCTAGCTTGGAGAAGAAAGTAAGGAAATAAAGGAAACTTGAGGAAGAAAAGGAAGAAGATGGTGGACAAACATATAAACCACCTTAAGGAAAATGGAGGCGCGGGAAAACCGAAGGTCACATGGGGAGAAGCACCCATGTCCCTCCAATCGACACACAACACGTGGCCATGATGGCACAGTGCCGTCACATCGAATTTAATTTAAGAGGTATAGAATCCCAAGAAGTCACGAATAAACCAAGAAACTCTTCATATTCCTAAGACCATCCAAAAATAGACGATCACGAAATAAGGGGGCAACTGATGAACATGGTCGTCCAAGGGATACTCTGGACGAATCTGGATAACATAAATGCACCTCTAGATGAGGCGAATCACCATAAATATGCCTTCAAGGGGCATTTCGTTACTAAATCTGCACATAAAAGCATGATTGTTGCCACACATTAACAGCACGGCATTTAAACCCCAAAGGTGTTACAAGATCCAGGCTGCCTTCATTGAAAGCCTCCAACGACCACAAAAGGGCCTCCATGTATAAATACGCAAGAAGAGAACTAGGATAAGTACAATCACAACACAACCAAAAGCTCACTCATTACCTGAATTCTTAATCTCTAACTTTGCCATCGGAGGTTCATTGGCTGGCACCACGTCGGTGACCTTTGAAGCACAATCCTTTTTCTCTTTACAGGTTTCACGGCGGTTCAACCGTACTTCATTTGGACGATCATATCTACTAATGAATTTGACTTCATCATGCTTCACCTTTAATATCTATATATTACTAGGAGAGATTACATTTTTTCACCCTAAACTATACTGCAGTTTGCACTTACCCTATATGCCAAAAGTGCATGATCGACCCTCTAAACTCAAACTCGTGTAATACCAATTAATCGAATGAGATCCATAGCTCTTAAGAGTCCCATCTCCTCCTAAGCTTTCCTCACCTTCCCCTCTTCTAGATCTCAAAAACTTCATCTTCAAATGGTAAACTGATTAATGATAGTATTGGACTCAAGTAAATCAAAAGCTTGGATTTGGAGAATAGTTGAAGTATTGGAAATGAAGGTATACGTCAAGATTTTACTTGGATTGATTTAAGATTGCTTTAGGCTCCATTTGATTGGGAGGATTTTTGAGAGGATGGAAAAAAATGGGAGAAAAGGGGAAGGGAAAGAAATTTATTAGGGTGTTTGGTTGGGTGGGTTTGTGGAAGGAAAATTGGTGGTGTCCGGGTGTTTTCTCTCCCAAAATTAGGGAGAAAACTGAGAGAAAACATGGATGCCAACCAAAGACCAATTTTGCCCCTTTCTACTGTGTCTCCCCATTTTGTTTGTGCGCTGAGTAACTTGAGTTATGTTTTTCTTGTTTTTTTTTTCAACGTTTAATCAAACTATTGCTTCTATTTTTTTTCTTTTTTATTTCTTTTTTAATCAACGGTGTGGGTTCTTAGTGGCTTTCACCTCTACTTTTTTTAGAAAGCATCTCTAAAATATTAATGATGTGTTAATATAATAAAATAATAATATTAATGATGTGTTAATTTTTATAAGATGTTATTCTTTTAATTTTAATCAATAATAAGGTTTTTTTTTTTTAATGATTGTAAGGAAATTATTTCTTATATTATGCAATAGGGGTATGAGAGTAATTTTATACAAACTACATTTTCTATCCCCTCACTTTTCTTCTCAACCAAACAAATGTGTTTTTCATTCCTCCAACCAAAAACAAATGGGGGAAACAAAAATCTTTTCTATTCTCCTACTTTTCTATCATTCCACTTTTCCGTCTCCCCAACCAAACAGACCCTTAAGGTCATTTTCAGTGAAGATCAACTCAATTAATTCTTTGTCACCGCCATGGCCAACAATGATTTAGTTTTCCTCTCCGTCCTCATTTTTTCATTTCACTCTCTCTTTCTTGCAATTAAATCTAAGAAGGGTTTGTTGTATGTGTTTTGGGTTTTTGACAAATTTGAAAATCTCATAAAAGAGGAAGAGACGAGCTAGTGTGATTTGTTGTTGGATTATTTATGATCTATTTTCTATGAGTTGAGAAAAGATTTTTTGGGGTTTTATAAGGGATTTTTTTTAATTTGTTTTTAATTTTTTGGGTTTGTGAAAGTAGATTTTTTGGGCTCGAGATGGGATTTTCTCAATTGGTGATGGATTGAGTATTTTTGTGGATCTGAGTTCAATACAAAAAATAGGATCAATTGCAATAGTTTAAAACCACCTCTAAAAACACTAAAATCACTTCTAAAAGCTCATATGGTTTGTTGTGGCAAATCAAACCATCACAAGAAAAGTGTTGCAATAGGTTATTGTGAGGCTAATGAAAATTGCCATATTAGAACATACAACATGTACAAGGTCCCACCATGTTTCCCTAAGAGTATTCGCATCAGTTCGTCTAGAATTTTCTATCTATTTTAGTATAACAACTTACTTTTTCTATTTTACACAAACACTTTGCAAAAACACCCACATTAGATTATTTATAATTCACCCTCTTTTACTTAAATAATATTTTTCTCACTTATTTTTATTATTTCACACCTACCTACCCACAGCCCCACCCACCTTACCACACACTAAAATTTATAACTCAACTAAAATTCATACGAAGGATGATCTTAGTCGGATGATTTAACAATAGGAACTCAAGAATTAATTGTCTAAGGTAGTTTCATGTAATCAATTGATTTTAGGTAAAACAAAACTAGTGAATTAGTTCGCAGGGAATACTAAGCATTTAACGTGCCTGAAGTCTACGATAAATCAAAGAATTATACAGAACTAAACACTTTTCTAGATGAGTAAATCAATCAACAACATAATAACATAAGCATTAAAACCATTAAATAATTGTTAAGAACATACCAATAAACGGTTGGGTTTCACCGCTTGCCTTAGCAAGGTTTCTAGCAATACATAACACAAATACTACTCTAAAAACTGTAAATAGAAGTTTAAGAAAGCCTAAATTACATTCTACGGCAACTCTCCTGAATTTTGCCCTAAAGAGCCTTTAAATAGGTCAAAAAATCTTATTACAAATTGAATTCCCGTTTGGAGAAATTCTCAGGTTTTCAGGCTTCACTTAACTGACGTTTTTGGCCCATTTAAAGTCAGAATTCAGACTTTTAGTAAACTATAGAGTTGTAGCCCTTTAGGTTAACTTTCTAGCCCAACTTGAATGTAAAGGTCATATATTTTGTAATTGGCTAATCCTTTGACAAAATGCACTTTACTTGTAATTATGTAGATCTAAGATGGGTTTAGTACTTCAGGAAACATGTTGTTGAAGTCAAGTATTAAAAACATGAAGATTGATTCAAGAAACAAGTGAAGAAAAGTTGTTCATTAAGTCTCGACAGATGGCTTGATAGATGACTGCTATCGAGACTTAATTCGAAACTCGATAGATAGCTCGATACTAGCTCGATCTATCGAGAACTATGATTTCAGCATTTTCAGATTTGAAATTCGGCCCAAGCTTATGTATTTGTGTATGATTTCTTTTCTCACAACCCTAGACATATATAAGGCTTATTTTAAAAACAGTCACATACGAATACGATGACCTAGTGCTTAATTCTCTCTGCAAGAAGTTACTGCGTTTGTATGCCGTTGGGTTTTGTAACCAAGTGCTTCTTGATCTTCATTGTAGATGAAGTGAAGAACTTTGCAGCCAACAACAATCGTCAAGTTGTTGGAGTTAGTCACGTACTGGGATCCATGCAAAGGAGTTAGTCACAAATTGGAGGTTTGTGCATCAAAGGAAAGAAGGCTACTATAAGATCAAGTCCAATTAAGTATTGGAGCGAAGGTTTAACTGTAGGTTGGAATTTCGGGATAGGCCAGGGTAGTTGGTAAGATTCCTTATACTTGTAACTGCTTGATTATTGATTAGTGGATTCTTGGGAGTGTTGACCTTAAAATCACCCGGTGGGGATTTTGCCTTGGAGAGGTTTTTCCCATTTGTCAACAAATCACCGTGTCAAATTCATTTTCCGCTGTGTTGGGAAATTTAGACCCCGGTTGATAGAATTAACAAGTTTTAAATCTAAGTTGTTAATTAGATTTATTATTAATAAAACTTGTTAAAACAAACAAACATCAATATCATGTCAAAATCATGCAGCGGAAAAATAAATAAGACAAGATATGATGACCCAGGAAAACCAATGAAACAAACTAGTTTCACAGTAAAAAACCTGGGGGGAAACCTTCCCGAAAAGCATATGTCTAGGGTTAAGAGAAAAGAAGGCCCAAAGACACATCCACGGATCTCAAGAAAAACAAATCAGAAATTCTGTTTTCATAAACCTCGACAGATAGAAGCTGTCGAGCATCTGTTGAGCTAGTTGTTGAGCCACGGGGCTCAAACAGCTTATTAAACCTCAACACATGCTAGCTATCGAGCTTTAATAACTCTGCACTTTCAGCTTGTTTTCTTGGACAGACTTGAAGGCTTCAACACTTGATCTTGAACATGGTTTCTTGAAGTATTAAACACATCCTAGATCTACCCAATTACAAGTAAAGTATGTTTTATCAAAGGATTAGCCAATTACATAAAATCATGACATATGTTCTTAACATGTGAAACACATATGTCCTAACATAGTTTATGATTCTTTTCAAGGATATCATATGAGACTCTTTGGGATTAGCCTGATATCTAGCACACACGTAAATAATGTCAAGTCTACTAGCAGTAAGGTAAAGAAGACTACCTATCATGCTTTTACATAGAGACGAATCAACACTTTTACCCAACAAATCAACAGTGAGTTTAACATTTGGGCTCATAGGGGTTCTAACAGAACTAGCAAATTCCAAACCAAACTTTTTCACAAAAATTTTAGCATACTTAGATTGAGATAGGGAATATACTTGACTCTTGTTGACGGATCTGCAAACCAAGGAAGTGAGTCAACTCTCCAATCATGCTTATCTCGAACTCGGCCTACATGAGTTTTAAGAAATTATAAGCAAGTTCATCCTTAGTCGACCCAAAGATGATATCATCAACATAGACTTGAGCAACTATCAACTCGCCGTCTTCCCTTTTGATGAAGAGAGTTTGATTAGCTTTTCCTCTTGTGAACCCATGTGACACCAAGTATTGGGTGAGCTGATCATACCAAACTCTAGGGGCTTGCTTTAAACCATAGAGTGCCTTCATGAGGTATAATACATGATCCAAAAAATGTGGATCAATGAATCCTTTTAGTTGAGCCACATAAACATCTTCTTTAAGGAACCAATTCAAGAAAGCAGTCTTTACATCCATTTGGTAAAACTTGAACTTCAAGTGACATGCCAGGGCTAGAAGAATCCTGATGGACTCCATACGGGCTACTGGAGCAAATGTCTCATCATAGTCTACTCCTTCCATTTTAGAGTATTCTTGAGCCACAAGACGAGCCTTGTTGCGGATCACATTACCTTCCTCATCAGTCTTATTGCAGAATATCCACTTTGTGCCGATGATGTGCTCACTTTCCGGTCTGGGTACTAGAGTCCAAACATCATTCCTTTGAAATTGAAGCAGTTCATCATGCAAAGCCTCAACCCAGCTTTCGTCTTGAAGAGCTTCTTCAACCTTGGTGGGTTCAACCTACGACAAATAAAACGAATATGACACAAAGTTAGCAACACATTTATCAACTGTATGCTTCCTTAGTGTAAGTTCATTCATGTTTCCCACAATAACTTCAGGAAGATGATTCAATTTAATCCGAGAGGAAGGTCCTTTCTCTTCATGGGATTTAGAATCAGGTGAAGTAGGTATGTCTGCTGAACCTTCTACAACACTTGGAATGCCGGGAGTACTTGGAGATGCGGGCTCTTGATCAACAATTTCTTGAACGTCCTTGGGCTCGGGAGGAAGAATTTCTTTGGGGATTTCCTCACTAAGTTTCTCAGAACCGAACTTTGAAGATTCATCGATAACAACATTTACAGTTTCCATTACCTTCTTGGTTCTCTTGTTGTATACCTGATAAGCCTTGCTTGTAGAGGAGTATCCCAAAAATATTCCTTCATCGCTTCGGGAGTCAAATTTTCTCACATTCTCTCTATCCTTGAGAATGAAACAAGTACTTCCAAAGATTCAGAAATATTTAACATTTGGTTTCCTTCCCTTCCACAGCTCATAGGGAGTCTTTTTGGTACCGAGTCTGAAATACACCTTGTTAACCGTATGACATGCAATGTTGATGGCTTCTCCCCACAAGTTTCTAGCCACATCCTTGTTGTGCAGCATTGCTCTAGCCATCTCCAAAATAACCCTGTTCTTTCTTTCTACTACACCATTACGCTGAGGAGTAATAGGAGCAGAGAATTCCTGTGATATACCTGATCTAGTGCAAAAGGACTCCATGTAAGAGTTCTTGAATTCTTTACCGTGATCACTTCGAATTCGATCAATATTTGAGTTCTTCTCATTCTGCAAACTTATACACAAGGCTTCAATGTGCTCAAGAGCATCAGACTTAGTTCGTAGAAGGATGACCCAAGTGTACCTAGTGAAGTCATCTACCACAACCATGATGTATCTCTTTCCACCAAAAGACTCAATTTTGGTTGGACCCATGAGATCCCGATGTAGTAGCTCCAATGGTCTAGATGTAGTGGATGTTTGAGTGCCCGAATGTTTAGCTTTCGTCTGTTTCCCAAGTTGACATAGTCCACACACCACATTGTTCACTCTACTGAGCTTTGGCATCACAAAACTCTTTGGTTACAAAACCCTACGACGTATAAACGCAGCAGCTTCTTGAAGAGAAAGATGAACTAGCGCATATGTCTCTGGTCACAATATGCTTGTGAAAAACCTTTGCATCAAATTGCACTCACTTGCATCAACTGTGACGGCCCTTAAAATAATCCTTATATATGTTTAGGGTTGTGAGAAAAGAAAGCCCAAATATGTATACACGAATTGGAGTGAAATCAGAACGGAAAATCTGATTTTCATAAATCTCGATAGATAGGGTATCTATCGAGCAGCTGTCGAGCATCGGGCTAAACTGCTTTTTAAACCTCGATAGATGCTATTTGTCGAGCTAGCTGTCGAGCTTTAAAATCCAGCACTTCTTCACTTGTTTCTTAGACAGATTTGCAAGGCTTTAACACTTAGACTTTAAACCTTGATCCTTGAAGCATTAAACACATCCTAAATCTACCCAATTACAAGTAAAGTGCGTTTTGTCAAAGGATTAGCCAATTCTAGATGACATATGTTCCTAACATGATTCACATATGTCCTAACAAATTATTGATTTGAAAGTTCAAGGAAGAAAAAAATCCAACATATGTATAGGTAGTATTAATTCTTGATTTGAAAGTTCAAGGAAGAAAAAAAGAAACTTATGAATAGTTAATTAGTATTAATTCTTGATTTGAAAATTCAAGGAAGAAAACTATTAAACAGAGTACTCTCTTTAATTAATATTATTTCTCCCATTTAATTTATACATCTATATCTTCCAACTATCAACAACCCCCCAGCCCCCTCTTTGGCCTCTTGTCCTTAAGGCAAATGCTAACGGTTATCTTAGCACCAGATTTTTTTTTAGGCCACAACTTTTACTACTAGAGCTGAATAGCCCCCTATAATAGGGTAAAAGTAATAAACAATCATTCACAGAGGCATCTAGCATATGATTGCCTTAAGTATAGGTGGCTATTCAACTCTTTCCTTCCTCCCTCGGGCACTTATATGGCTATATCTACATGTATAGGTAGTATTAATTATTGATTTGAAAGTTCAAGGAAGAAAAAAATCAAACATATGTAGAGGTAGTATTAATTCTTGATTTGAAAGTTCAAGGAAGAAAAAAAACAAACTTATGTATAGTTAATTAGTATTAATTCTTGATTTGAAAGTCCAAGGAAGAAAACAATTAAACAGAGTACTCTCTCTAATTAATATTATTTCTCCCATTTAATGTATATACCTATATCTTCCAACTATCAACAACCCCCCAACCCCCCCTTTGGCCTCTTGTCTTTAAGACAAATGCTAAAGGTTATTTTAGCACCAGATTGTGGCCAAAAAAAAAAAAAAAACCTAGTGCTAAAATAACCGTTAGCATTTGCCTTAAAGACAAGAGGCAGAAGAGGGGGTTCGGGGGTTGTTGACAATTGGAAGATATAGGTGTATTCTACCGTTTCAGAACCTCTGAACTCTTCAATATATAAACGCTACCCTTTGATGCACGAATCCCAGTACGTGACTAACCAATTGCGCGAATCCCAATACGCGACTTCAATCACCAACTAGAAAAAGATTATTGGCTGCAAAGTTCTTCACTTCATCAACAATGAAGATTAATAAGCACTTGGTTACAAAACCCTAAGACGCAAAAGACGCAGTAGCTTCTTTCAGAGAGAATAAGGCATTGGTCACCTTTTGCATATGTTCTCCTTGTATTTTCTTATGTGACAGCCTCTAAAATAAGCCTTATATAGGTCTAGGGTTGTGAGAAAAGAAACCCTACATATACATGTCATCATAGGCCGAAAATCAGATCTGAAAATCTGAATTCCCATAACATTGATCAATCGGGAGGTGTCGAGCTTTAAACTTCGACAGATACAGCTATCGAGAAGCTATCGAGGAGCTGTCGAGGAGACAGGAGCTTTCTCGATCAATCCACTAGCTATCGAGAGGTGTCAAGATTGCGATAACAATCAACTGAGGAGCTTGATAAATAGCCTAGTTGTCGAGAGGTGTCGAGCAGCTGTCGAGATATATGTCTGCAGGTGTCGAGCTATCTGTTCAGCTTTAATGAACAGCTTTTCTTCACTTGTTTCTTGGTCCAATCTTCATGGCTTTAACACTAGACTTGAACAACATGTTTCTTGAAGTATTAAACACATCCTCATCTACCCAATTACAAGTAAAGTGCGTTTTGTTAAAGGATTAGCCAATTACATAAAATATGTCCTTAACACGCTGCATTTAGTATTTTTGGTGATATGTTTATGCCTCCACGATTTACATGCAATTGAACCTAATTAATCAACTTGGGTAATTGAATTAATTAACCAGGATCAAGCTATCTTAACCTAACATTGAATCATCTCAATTGGATGTCAGAACCGAAAGTTATACCCAAAATACTAACTGGTGCGCAAGTTGGAATCCTAGTCCGAATTGGACTTGGATTTGGTGCAAATTTCCTTTAATTCCTTGCTCCAAACGGACTTAAATTTCATTTGGTTGGCCTACTTTAACTTCATTATAGCCCTTGTAAAATTAAAATCCATTAGCATTCTTCTTTGCACAAATCTGCTCATTTAATTTCATTCTCCTAAAAAAGACAAATTCACGCATTAAAATTCAATTAAGCACAAAATTGATTATTCAGAATCATTCCAAAACCAACTATAAAATGCGTGAATTAACTCAAAATAAATATGATAATGCTTTCTAATAATGATATAAATATGCAAAATTAAGCTATTATCATTTAGCACCAGATCTGAATAGCCCCCTATAATAGTATAAAATTAATAAACAATCATTCACAGTGGCATCTAACTTACGACTACCTTAAGTATAGGAGCTCTTTCCTTCCTCCCTCTGGAACTTATATGGTTATACCTACATGTATATGTTGTATTAATTATTGATTTGAAAGTTCGAGGAAGAAAAAAATCCAACATATGTATAGGTAGTTGTTAGGTTCTAAGACTTTAGGAACTAATGTATTAGAACTTCAATTATGTATTATGTTGGCAAACCATGATCAAAACATAGAGTCTAGGTTTAGGCTTGCTCAAAGTATGTTTATTGTGAAGTTGGACTCGAGTAATTGAAGAAAATTACTATTCACTTTCTGTAAGGCTCGATCATTCGAAAATTAGACTCGATCGATCGAACTGCAGAATTTTCCAACTCAACCCAAACCCGTTTAACGTGTAGGGTTTTATGTTTTGCCTTAAGTATAAAAGGGAAAACCCTAGCCACATTTTAGGGTTGCTCTTTATGCTGTGTGTGTAAATCTCTTATGAGATCTAGAGGTGTTTGCCTTCATACACACTTAGGGTTATCAAGATCTAGATTGATGTCGAGAGCTTGGTGATCAATTCAGTTGCTGTTTCATGAGCTTAAAGATATACAAGTGGGAGTGCTTGTGCTTGCTGTGAATCCAAGAAAGAAGTAGTCTGTGGACTCGGAGCTGTCACGTGGTCGTGGTAATAAGTTTTCTACTCGAGGTAGCAATAGGATGTTAGTGGTCTAAGTTGCTATTGTAAAATTTCAATTCTTTCATAGTGGATCTGTTTTACCTTGAGGATAGCTAGGTTAAATCCTCCCCAGGTTTTTTACCGGTTTGGTTTTCCTGGGTTATCATATTGTTGTGTTATTTATATTCCGCACTGTTTCAATGATATGATATATTTGTGTTAACCTAGATTTGAATAATTTGACTAAGTAATCACTTGGCTAATTAACTAGGTTAATCTGGTTGTGTTTTAAGGGGTCTAAAAACGTACAAGTGGTATCAGAGTGGATTAGCTCTAGTGTTTAGATCTTTTGATCTAAGAGTTGATCCTTGATCCCTGTTATCATGGATAATTTTAAGTGTCTTACTGTTTTTGATTGTGATGATTTGAATAAGAAGGACACTGTTGTTTCTGTTGATCTTATTAATACTTGTGAAACTCTCCGAAAGGAAGTATTGAAATCTATGAAAATTGCTAAGAAATTCAAGAAAGAGTTAAAATTGGCTAATCTTGAAAAAGAGGAATTGGTTTTTAGATTAGATGAATCTAATAAAAAGAATGAATTTTTGAGAAATCAAATTTCCTCTCAAGATGAGAAGATGAAAAGCTTGGAATAAGAGTTAGTTGAATCTAAAGCTAAAATTGAAAATTTGACTAGTACCAAGCCTGTTGTTGATAACAGAAGTGTTTCTGTTTCTCTTAAGCCCAAAACTGAGAAAGTTTATATCCCTCCTTTCAAGAGGAATAATAAAGAAAATGTTTATTTTGCTAGGTTAGACAAAGGTAAAAATTCTGATGTAGACACTGAAGTTTCTAAACCTATGTCTAAACCTACTGTTAGAAAGCATAATAAATCTGTTTTTGTGCCTACTTGTCACCTTTGTGGTGTTGTTGGTCATATTAGACCAAATTGTTCTTTGTTGAGGGAAAAACCAAAATCTGAGACTAGATTTGCTATTAGGAATACTGATGTTCCTAAATTTGTTCCTGTTTGTCACTTTTGTGGTGTCTCTGGTCACATTCGTCCTAATTGTCATAAATTGAAATTTAAGCATTCTGTATTTCAATCCAGGATATGTGATGATATTTCTCCTGCCATAAGTCCATACAAATTGTTTAATATTATTTTGAAAAATTTAAGCTTGTTGGCTTGTGAAAGGAATTTGCAGGATTTTAGTCTTTCTCAGAAGATTGGTGTAATCCCTCAAATATACTTTGCTTCTCATAGATTTTCACCTACAAAGCCGAAGACTCATGCTATATGAGTGAGAAAAAACTTGCTATGGTGAGTGTTGCTGACTTGTCCCTGATTTAATTCTTTCAATTAATTGTGGACATGTTTTCTTTTAGTTTTTGGTTGTTTTATTTTCTTAGGTTGTTTTGTTTAAAAAAAAAATTCCAAAAACATTGAAAAATTTCAAAAAGACAAAAATATTTTATTTTGTGTCTTGTTTTATTTGTTTTGAGGATTACATGAGTTATGATATCTCTCTCTTGATTTAGAACATGCTTGACATTGTGGAGAAACTTGAATAGTATGTGTTATATAAGTGCTAAGCTATTTTTGATTTTGTGTGAGTATGTACTAATTTGTACATGTACTCAAGGGTTAATTAAGAAATTGATATTTCTTGTTTGTGTACCCTCTATAAGCTTAGTTTAGCACTGTCATGCATTGCATTTGCATTGTTCATTTAGCATAATGTGTGTTTTTTGTTTTTGGTTATCAATTTTTTAAAACCAAAAAGATTTTTGTGTTTTGTATTTCACATCTTGGATTTATAATCAAGGATTGGCCATATTATCTTTACATAACATGTTTATGTACCTTGTTTAGCTTGGATGAGCTTATTTTATTGCACTTTACTAGTTTGAGTTTTGTAGTGCATGTTGTGTGGGAGATGTTTATAGTTTTTGATCACTTGTTCTTAATCTTGAAGTCACATGCTTTTGATTGTTGGACTTGAACTTATTGATAAAGGCATAAATAACCACCTCACCACTGTTTACTAGCCAATCATGAACACCTTAGTGCATATCATAAAATTTTGTGCTCGAGAAAGTGTAGCACATGCACATAAAGAACATAAGGTGTAGCCTTGGTTTAATGCTAAAATTGGTGTGTATATTATTGGGCTATAATTACTTCACAATCAATTAAAATTGGTTTGTACATTATCTTGGCTATTTTAATAAGTTTCTAATCAAATTAAATTGGTGTGTACATTATGAGGCAAATCAAGAAACTTACATAATTGCAAGCTTTTATTCTAGGAGATGTGGGAGTTATATGATGTAACTCTTTAGGTGATAGTCTCTTTCAAATTTATGTGATGAATTTTGTAGAAATTGTGATTGATCACTATTTACTTATCACCTCACTTGTATCTCAAACTTTTGCTAGTTGCACACACTACACAAGTTACTCTTTGCTAAACTTGATACATTATATTGTGTGTGATCTTGTTGTGTGTTAGGATTGGTGCCCTTAAATCCTATTGTATGATGCTATGTATGATATTATGTATAACTTAATATTGTAATTAATAAAGTTGTTTAATTATTATCTGAAATAATGGTAACATGAATGTTCGGACATTATCATATAGTTCATGAGATGCATAGTATGTGATTTATGTGAAAAGTCACAGAAAATATAAATCACAAGTTCTTTGTAAACTCAGAATTTTAGTTCGTAGTCGGTGATGAAATTGGGCATTTCATCTGCGAAAACTATAACATATCAACTAAGATGATTTGTCTTGATCATGGAAGTGAAGACTTCTAGTTAATATGTTGATATGTTTTAAGAGTTAAGATATATTGAACTGGACCGCTGTGAGATTTATTATTCTTCTAACAACTGTCAATTGAATAATAAATCTCACGACTTCTATTCACATGAACTCTTAATCCTAAGAGAATAATGAACCTGATCATGAAATATATGTTGCTTTGATATATCAGGAGTAAGATCTAAAGTAACGGTCAAAACCTCAGTATGTTAGGCAGCCACATTTAGTGTTGATGGAACATATATTCTCAAGATGGAATTCATAGTCTCTTAACGGAGATACAAAATATTCCCTTAAAATAAGTTTAATGGGTTTGTTATTCAGAATGTTAGGCCTAACTACTTTAGTAAATAGTTATTAAAGTATATATTTATGAAATTGGATTTCATAAATATATGATGAATAACTTAAAGGATTAAACTAGGTACTCAAGGATTAAGATGTAGTATTCTACAAAGTGGCAGTCTACATTCATGACTTTGTGTTACTACGAATATTTTATGAAGGGGTTGCATGTACAATAAAGTCTTGGAATATAATTTATTAATGAGGCCTAGAGTACAGTTATATTTATATAGTGGTATTAAATATAAGTAATGGTAACTTTGGACTTGTCAAGAGTTGACAGAAAAGCCCAAGGCCCATTGGAGCTAGTGTTTTATTTGTTCCCTTTTGGTCCCACTCCAAGCCACATACTAAAACCCAATTGGAAAAGTCTAAAAGGCTAGCCTAATTAGATAATCAGTTATAAGGAGAGAAACATACAGAATTTTGTAAGAGATCACATGAAATGGTTTGTATGTGAGTGTTGGACACTCTTTCATTCTCTCTTGAACATATACATATAACTGATTGAGAGACCACAAATCTTGCGCATCAAGTGGAATTTGAGTGAAGATTAAAAGTGTTTCCAAGTGCTTTTAATCTTTGGTTTTGAATTTCACCGCATCAAGGTACACTCTCTTATTCTTATATTCTGAAATTTACATAGTACATGTTATCAATTGCGAATGAAGTAGATCCGTTAATTTTTCGTTGTGTATGTTTTGTATGCGATACAAACGTGTATTTTCCATCATTGTGGCCATCCAAGATTAAAAGTTCCTTGATTTTAATGCAAAATGTGTTTAAAGTTTGAAATTTGAGGACAAATTGAGTGAAAATTTTGTTTTTGGAAGATTTAGGTTGAATTCAAGTGTTTTTGAAAAACTTTTAATCTCATACTCATGTATTTCATTCATGAAACACTGTGCTTTGAGAAGTTTCTACATAAAATTGCCCTGTTTTTCAAAAATCTCTTTTTTCCAGATTTTCAATCAATCGAATCTGTCTCTCGACCGATTGAAATTACGATAAAAAATTTTGGTTTGAATTTGCCTGGCTCGATTGGTATTCGATCGATCAAAACTAGAAAATTTTCAGTTTCCAAGTTTTTGACCAAATTTTTTTCATGCATCATTTATGTTTAGGATTCACATGCATTGCATTATTTTTTTGTATCCATCTTGCAGTTTTGCAGTCATATCTCTCATTGTTTTTACACATAACATGCATACACTTTGCTAAATTTGGTACTCAACTTGATCTAAAAATTGATTGATTAATTTTTGAGTCCTTTGTACATTTTAGTATATGCTATTTTGTGTGTGAACTGCAAAAAATATTTTTTTTGAGATATGATGGATAATAATTGTGCAAATATTTTCTCTACTCATGCAACTGTTTATGGGTCACATAGTGTCAAGTTTGCATTTATTGAAAGAGAGAATATTTTTTTATGTGTATCCTCAAATTAGTTTTTAAGTTTGGTTTGTGTGTTTTTTTTCCCCACCTCCTAAATTTTCCCCAAAACTGTTTTTCCCAAAACTTGTTTTGTTTTTCCTATTTTTATAGGGGGAGAAGCTTGTTTTTAACCTTTGTCGTTCATAGGGGGAGTTGTCTCTATTTTCTATAGAGTTGAATTGTTTTGTGTTCCCTTAATTCTCTATTGTCTCTTGACTTTTGTTGCGTATGTTTTCTAGGTACTCTTTGTTTAAGTTGTCTTTGTCAATACGTGACAAAAAGGGGGAGATTTAGATGAAATGTGGGAATATGTGGGACTCTTGTTTGTTTTGTTTAGGGGAAGTTGAAATTGTTTTTGAAAGGGGGAGAAAATAAATTTTTTTATGTATCTAACTTAGGGGGAGAGTTAGTTTGCATATTTGTTATTTGCTTTAGTTTGTTTATTTTGGTTTACTTGTATTTTCCACACATGCGTTTATGTGTTTGTTGAGTGTTTCAGGAATATACAGGTTAATTTAGTCGTGGCTGCTGTCTACACTGGCAACTGATAGATAGTAGTTATGTTGAATTGTATTTAGGCTATTTGTAACTTTGAGCATTTCATGTTTGTGATGTGTTTTGTCACGGATTGCCAAAGGGAGAGTTTGTTAGGTTCTAAGACTTTAGGAACTAATGTATTAGAACTTTAATTTGTATTATGTTGGCAAACCATAATCAAAACATAGAGTCTAGGTTTAGGCTTGCTCAAAGTATGTTTATTGTGAAGTTGGAATCGAGTAATTGCAGAAAATTACTATTCACTTTCTGCAAGGCTCGATCAATCGAAAATTAGACTCGATCGATCGAAGCTCGTGCAAATTATTTTTCTGCAGAATTTTCCAACTCAGCCAAAGCCCGTTTGACGTGTAAGGTTTTATGTTTTGCCTTAAGTATAAAAGAGAAAACACTAGCCACGTTTTAGGGTTGCTCTTTATGTTGTGTGTGTAAATCTCTTGTGAGATCTAGAGGTGTTTGCCTTCATACACACTTAGGGTTATCAAGATCTAGACTGATGTCGAGAGCTTGGTGATCAATTCAATTGCTGTTTCAAGAGCTTAAAGATATACATGCGGGAGTGCTTGTGCCTGCTGTGAATCCAAGAAAGAAGTAGTCCGTAGACTCGAAGCTGTCACGTGGTTATGGTAGTAAGTTTTCTACTCGAGGTAGCAATAGGATGTTAGTGGTCTAAGTCGCTACTGTAAAACTTCAATTCTTTCATAGTGAATCTGTTTTACCTTGAGGATAGCTAGGTTAAATCCTCCACAGGTTTTTTACCAGTTTGGTTTTCCTGGGTTATCATATCGTTGTGTTATTTATATTCCGCACTGTTTCAATGATATGATATATTTTTGTTAACCTAGATTTGAATAATTTGACTAAGTAATCACTTGGCTAATTAACTAGGTTAATCTGGTTGTGTTTTAAGGGGTCTAAAAATGTATAGTAGTATTAATTCTTGATTTGAAAGTTCAAGGAAGAAAAAAAAAACTTATGAATAGTTAATTAGTATTAATTCTTGATTTGAACGTTCAAGGAAGAAAACAATTAAATAGAGTACTCTCTCTAATTAATATTATTTCTCCCATTTAATGTACACACCTATATCTTCCAACTGTCAACAAGCCCCCAATCCCCTCTTTGGCCTCTTGCCTTTAAGGCAAATGCTAAGGGTTATTTTAGCACTAGATCTTTTTTTTTGGTCCACAACTTTTAGCACCAGAGGTGAATAGCCCCCTACAATAGTTTAAAATTAATAAACAATCATTCACAGTGGCATCTAACTTATGACTGCCTTAAGTATAGAGGGCTATTCAGCTCTTTCCTTCCTCCCCGCGGCACTTATACGGTTATACTTACATGTATATGTAGTATTTATTATTGATTTGAAAGTTCAAGGAAGAAAAAAAATAAAACCTATGTATTGGTAGTATTAATTCTTGATTTGAAAGTTCAAGGAAGAAAAAAAACAAACTTATGTATATTTAATTAGTATTAATTCTCGAATTGAAAGTTCAAGGAAGAAAACAATTAAAGAGAGTATGCTCTCTAATTAATATTATTTCTCCCATTTAATGTTTACACATATATCTTCCAACTGTCAACAACCTCCCAAACCCCACTTTGGCCTCTTGTCTTTAAGGCAAATTCTAACGGTTATTTTAGCACCAGATTTTTTTTTGGGCCACACCTTTTAGCACCAGATCTGAATAGCCAACTATAATAGTATAAAAATAATAAACAATCATTCACAGTGGCATCTTACTTATGACTGCCTTAAGCATAGGGGGCTATTCAGCTCCTTCCTCCCTCCGGCACTTATACGGTTATTCCTACATGTATAGGTAGTATTAATTATTGATTTAAAAGTTCAAGGAAGAAAAAAATCAAATATATGTATAGGTAGTATTAATTCTTGATTTGAAAGTTCAAGGAAGAAAAAAAAACAAACTTATGTATAGTTAATTAGTATTAATTCTTGATTTGAAAGTTCAAGGAAGAAAACAATTAAATAGAGTACTCTCTCTAATTAATATTATTTCTCCCATTTAATGTTTACACCTATATCTTCCAACTGTCAACAACCTCCCAAACCCCACTTTGGCCTCTTTGTCTTAAAGGCAAATGCTTACAGGTATTTTAGCACCAGATTTTTTTTTTGGGCCACAACTTTTAGCACCAGAGCTGAATAGCCCCCTATAATAGTATAAAAATAATAAACAATCATTCACAGTGGCATCTTACTTATGACTGCCTTAAGTATAGGGGGCTATTTAGCTCCTTCCTCCCTCCGGCACTTATACGGTTATTCCTACATGTATAGGTAGTATTAATTATTGATTTAAAAGTTCAAGGAAGAAAAAAATCAAATATATGTATAGGTAGTATTAATTCTGGATTTGAAAGTTCAAGGAAGAAAAAAAAACAAACTTATGTATAGTTAATTAGTATTAATTCTTGATTTGAAAGTTCAAGGAAGAAAAAAATTATACAGAGTACTCTCTCTAATTATTATTATTTCTCCCATTTCATGTATATACCTATATCATCCAACTATCTACAACCCCCCAACCCCCTCTTTGGCCTCTTTGTCCTTAAGGCAAATGCTAACGGTTATTTTAGCATTAGAGCTGAATAGCCCCCTATAATAGTATAAAAATAGGAAACAATCATCTAACTTATGACTGCCTTAAGTATAGGGGGCTATTCAGCTCTTTCCTTCCTCCTTCCGACGGTTATACGGTTATACCTTCATGTATAGGTAGTATTAATTATTGATTTGAAAGTTCAAGGTTGAAAAAAAATCAAACATATGTATAGGTAGTATTAATTCTTGATTTGAAAGTTCAAGGAAGAAAAAATAAAACCTATGTATATTCAATTAGTATTAATTCTTGAATTGAAAGTTCAAGGAAGAAAACAATTAAACAGAGTACTCTCTCTAATTAATATTATTTCTCCCATTTAATTTATACACCTATATCTTCCAACTGTCAACAACCCCCCAACCCCCTCTTTGTCCTCTTGTCTTTAAGGCAAATGCTAATGGTTAATTTTGCACTAGATTTTTTTTTTTTTGGCCGTAACCAAAAACTTACTGCGACTTAAAAAATGCTCCTAAGCGCAGGATTGTTGCGAAGTAATAACTCAGTAAGTCTGAGGTCGAATCTACAGGGAAAAGGGAATTGATTAGCAAACCACAAGAGAATAAAAATAAAATAATAAAGTTTAATTGAAGAGATTTTTGATGGTTTAGTAAAGTTAATTTAAATTTAGAGAAAATAACAATATATTAAGGCGCTAAAGTTTAGGGATCCATACACAACACATATATTGGTAGTCTTAACACTATTTATTTTATAACTCAACTAAAATTCATACGAATGATGATCTTAGTCAGATGATTTAACAATAAGAAATAAAGAATTAATTGTCCAAGGTAGTTTCAGGAAATTGATTGATTTTAGGCAAAACAAAACTAGTGAATTAGTTCGCAGGGAATACTAAGCATTTAACGTGCCCGAAGTCTACGATAAATCAAAGGATTATACAGAACTAAACACTTTTCTAGATGAGTAAAGCAATCAAGAACATAATAACATAAACATTAAAACCATAAAATAATTGTTGAGAACATACCAATAAATAGTTGGATTTCACCCCTTGCCTTAGCAAGGCTTCTAGCAAGCCATAACACAAATAAAACTGTAAAAACTGCAAAGATACTTTAAGAAAACCTAAATTATGCTCCACGACAGCTCTTTCCTGAATTTTTCCCTAAAGAGCCTTTAAATAGATCAAAGAATCCTATTACAATTTGAATTCCCATTTGGAGAAAATCCCAGGTTTATAGGATTCACTTAACCGACATTGTCGGCCCATTTAACTTCAGAATTCGGACTTTTCGTAAACAATAATGTTGTAGCCCTTTAAGTTATCTTTCTATCACATCTTGAATCATCTTGATTGGACATCTGAACCGAAAGTTATGCTTAAAATACTAACTGGTGTGTCAGCTGGAATCCTAATCCGAATTGGACTTGGATTTGGTACAAATTTCCTTTGATTCCTTACTCCAATTGGACTTGAATTTGATTGGGTTGGCCTTCTTTGACTTTGTCATAGCCCTTGTAAAAGTAAAGTCCATTAGCTTTCTTCTTCGCACAAATCCACTTATTTAATTTCATTATTCCACAAAAGACAAACTCACGCATTAAAATTCAATTAAGCACAAAATTGATTATTCAGAATCATTACAAAACCAACTATAAAATGCATGAATTAACTCAAAATAAGTACGATAATGCTTTCTAATAATGATATAAATACGCAAAATTAAGCTATTATCATTTAGCAACAAAGCTGAACAGCCCCCTATAATAGTATAAAAATAATAAACAATCATTCACAGTGGCATCTAACTTACGACTGCCTTAAGTATAGGGAGCTATTCAGCTATTTCCTTCCTCCTTCCGGCACTTATACAGTTATACCTGCATGTATAGGTTATATTAATTATGATAGGCCAAGAATGTATTGACCCCTTGTGATAATTAATTAGCCAAGTGAATTAATTAAATTAATTAGCATGCAAAATGTGTGGTAGCACAAACAAATCACCAACTAAGCTAATATGCAGCGGAAAATAAAGTTGACACATTGATTTGTTTACGAATGGGGAAAACTTCCAAGGCAAAAACTCCACCAGGTGATTTTATGGTCACTACTCCCGAGAATCGACTATTATCATAACAAGCGGTTACAAGTAAAGGAATCCCAATACCTTATACCAACCTACAATTGATCCCTTACCCCAATACCCAATTGGACTTGTTATGTAGTGACAATCTCTCCTTTTAATGCACGGCTCCTAGTACGTAACTAACCAATCTATGCAAGGATCCAAGTACGTGACTAACCACCAACTTGAGAAGGATGTTGGCTGCAAAGTTCTTCAGTTCATCAACACGATGAAGATCACGAAGCTCTTTGGTTACAAAACCCTAAGGCGTACAAACGCAGCAGCTTCTTCAAGAGAAAGATGAACTAGGGCATATGTATCTGATCACAGTATGCTTGTGAAAAACCTTTGCATCAAGTTGCACTCACTTGCATCAACTGTGATGGCTCTTAAAATAATCCTTATATATGTTTAGGGTTGTGAGAAAAGAAAGCCCAAACATGTATACACGGATTGGAGTGAAATCAGCACTGAAAATCTGATTTTCATAAATCTCGATAGATAGGGTATCTATCGAGCAACGATCGAGCATCGGGCTAAACTGCCTTTTAAACCTCGATAGATGCTATATGTTGAGCTAGCTGTTGAGCTTTAAAATCCAGCACTTCTTCACTTGTTTATTGGACAGATTTGCATAGCTTTAACACTTGGACTTGAAACCTTGATCCTTGAATCATTAAACACATCCTAGATCTACCCAATTACAAGTAAAGTGCGTTTTGTCAAAAGATTAGCCAATTCTAGAAGACATATGTTCCTAATGATTCACATATGTCCTAATAATCTCCCCCTTTGGCAATCCGTGACAAAACCACAACAAACAAATGAACATATGAGAGAAGTCATAAATCACTCAACTTATACTCACTTGTTAAATATAATAAAATCTAATCCTAACACAAACTCTTGAAAAACTTTGCAAGAAGAAAGTTCATGGCAAGAAAGACTTTGACAACTTGTATTATTGAAACACTTTAAACAAAACTCATCACGGCATCTTAGTGTGAAACAGAAATATAAAAGATTGCATACAATTAATAAGAAGCATGTGCATAAAGAGAGAAAGGAAACAACACATGAAGAGACAGGTGAATAAACATACATCAGTATATATGTATCAAACGATAAGTACAATGTATGTCAAATGGTCACAAGATCGGTATACATGAGGTAAAAGTAAAAGAAAGAAAAGAAAATACATAATAACCTCACTACATCCCTCAAAATATAAACACTCCCCCTATCACAAAAATGTCATATGCTAACTCTCCCCCTAAACACATGACTACTCTCATCCCAAAACTACTCCCCCTTTTTGTCACGAATGACAAGGGACAAGTAACTCAAGCAGTCATCTCGTCGTCACCGGAAGAGCTAGCATCATCGTCCTCATCAACATCATCACTACCGGAGCCATCATCACTCTTATCCTCTGAAGCCGGTGGAGATGGAGAAGAAGAAGCAGTGAAACCGCCCATGACAGCCTGTCATCATGCGATACGACCAACACGGGTGTTCACCTAACACAACTCATCACTGAGAGTGTCAAGGCGTGCATCCATGCGCACCAGCTATGCCATAATGGCCTCGAGAGTCACTCCACCTGCAGAAGAAGAAGGAGCGGGGGTGGATGGAGTGGAAGAAGCCGAAGGAGTCGCCATCTCGGTTCGCGGCTGCTTCGGTCGAAGTTGGGCCTCGCTCCGTCGAACGGTCGCTACGTCTATGGTACACATAGGAAAGAAGTGTGTAAACTTAGGATAGGAGGCAAAAAAATGGCAGAGAATCTGCATGATAGCCAAAGGGAAAATGAGCTTATCACGGATCGTCGTATCCCTATAGACATCTATAAGGGAGAGAATGAAGTGAGAGGGAAAATCAATAGTGAGTCCTTCAAGAAGGGATAACAAAAATCTAGCACGAGGCTCAGTAATGGAGCTATAGTGAGACAAGGGATGAAGAACAAATGTCATCACCATATTAAGGAACCTCGGACCTTTTGCAAAGCTCGAGCAAGAGGTGTTTTGATGGTCACCCTAAGATAAGGGTGTCTCATAGAAGCGAGACGAGAGTTCGTCCTTGGACACAGTCCTAAAACGCTCACAGCCGGGGTAGTCAACAAACTCTACCCTCAGAACGTGTAGCACCTCGGATATAAGATCCAGAGTGACTACAATGCGCATACCTCAAACTTGAGTGATAAAATGAGGTACAGAATAGTCGAATCTGTGCATGTTGGAGTAAAACTCCTGTATGATCACGGAAGGACAAGTGACCGGGATGCCACACAGTGACTCCCAACCCCTACTGTTGATGACAGTGGGAAGGTCAGTATCGGAAAAATCCGATAAAACGACTTGGTGTTTCGAATGAATGCCGCGTCATGGGAGGGGGTAGAATCAGAGGAAGATGCCCCGGAACAAAGAGGGTTCTTGGACGGAGTAGACTTACTCTTTTGTGCCATAGAGCTAACTGACCGAAGGAAAAAGAGAGAGAGAAACATGCAGAAAAGAACCAATATAGTTTAATATCAATAAGATGGAAACAAAGTTGGTACGTATACATGAAAAATGCATGAACATGTGACATGCAAAAGTAAAAAAATCATGGGCTCATTTAAAATGCATGAATCATTGTTAAAATGCAAATGTGATGCAATGCATGATCATTTAAAATCATTTAAACAAAACCCATCCCAAAAATTTCACAAAAACTTCATTAATTTTGAAAAACCCCAAAATTTTTCAAGAATCCCAAAACCTAGGTCTAAAATGAATGAAATCCATGAAAAATGAGAGAAAAAGAGATCATACCAGATGAAGAACACAAGGTTTGGGCTGAAAAATGAGTAGGGAAGGTGAAAAGTGTGAGTGGGAAGAGTTTGGGAGAGAAATGAGAGAGATTCTATCGAGAGAGATCGGAGAAAATGAGTGAGAAATCACGCTGACCCTTTATATAGAAATCCACGTTTCTTGATGGATCGAGAGGTGTCGAGAGTTGTCAAGATTTAAAATTTGCCAAAAGGAGCTATCAAGAAGCTATCGAGAGGTGTCCACAACAAAGTGACCTTGATGGATCGAGAAGCTATCGAGTATCTATCGAGCATACAGAAACTTTCTCGATGGATCGAAAATCTGTCGAGAAGCTATCGAGAAAGAAGATCAAAGGCTCGATAGATAGCCTAGCTGTCGAGAGGCATCGAGAAGCTGTCGAGACTGCTCAAAAACAGTTTTTCAAAGAAGATAAAAACACAGATATGAATGCAATCAAGCGTGCTACTCAACCAAAGATCCAACCAACATTTTAAGCTCTCAAAAACATCTCTCAATGAGAAAGATGACAAGCATTTAGATCCAAAACACACACACACACACTAAACAAGTCTAACCAATTTTATATTTCAAAAACAAGTCAAGACAGTTTAGTGAGCATACATTAACACGTGTATTCCTTGTGATGGCCAAATCACATTGTACCTGCACATGTATCAAGAGTAGCAAAGCATATTGCATGTTGTGTGTGAAAAACATCGCAAGATTGCATAAGTGTCTACATGTTATGACAATTTGATATATGAGAAAATCACTTTAACTCACACACAATCATGACTGCTTAATGGGGACTATCACTTTCGAGGTACATCCTATAACTCCCACATCTCCTAGAAAACACGCTTGCAATCATATATAAAGCATTTTGATTCTTTTTGCTTTTATTTTTCTTTGCATATTTTCTTTTGTTAAGCATATCATGCATGGGCATATAAGAGAGATAAAAGAAATACCCAATGATGTTAACCTTTTGACATTGCACTTTTGCTATACCGAAGCATACAGATATCATTTCATGATTGGCAGGCAACAGTGGTGAGATGGTTATATATGCCTTTCTCTTAGGATTTTCTAGTCCTTCCCGTCAAAAAGAGTGATACGAGTGTTAAGTACAAGAGATTACTTAATCTTACTATTCACAAACACGAGCCATAAAGCTCACTTGCTTAGTTGTGCATAGAGATACTCATCTAAGCTACAAAAGATACAAAGTATAGAAAACTTTGTTTCAGTGGCCATCCAAAGGTACACAAGTATCAATGTACACAAAACACACACTGTTTTTGTATTTTTCTGATTTTTCAATTTTTTTTTTTTATTTTTATGAAAAACAAAATAAAGCAAAACTGAAAACAAACAAGAAAAAACATGTTAAACAAAGCATAGCATAAAACTAGATGCAAATGCATGAGGAAGGAAGAGGAGAAGAAGAGATCAATCCATGGAGATAACTCCAATGTTTTGGCGAAGGAATTTAAACCGTTTGCTATCAAGAGGTTTGGTGAACAAATCCGCCTTTTGATCATCAATGTGAATGAACTCAAGAGTGAGAGTACCATCTTCGACAAGCTCCCGAATGAAGTGATGTCAAATCTCTATGTGTTTAGTTCGAGAATGTTGAACAGGATTCTTAGAGATGTTGATGGCACTGGTATTGTCACAATAGATGGTAAGATGTTTGTAAAGTTGTGATTTTCCAATATGTATTGCCAAATTTGATTGTAATTGTATTCAATCTTTTATACCCTGTATTTGTTGTGGGATTTCATTGTAAGGGTTGTGTGTTAGAAAGAAAGAGTGTGAAGACTCAAGCATCTGAAGATTGAAGAAGTTTCGCGGGTATCTCGCGACTAAGCATCCCGAGAAAGGAAGAATGTGCCTTGCACGTGACTGGAATGCGAAGAGTCAGGCCAAATGGAGACAGCTGTGTCTCGCGAGTATCTCGCGGGTAAGGCCTTCCCGCGAGACACCCGCGAGACATTCTGTTTTGCCAGCCTGTCCAGTCTGATACACACTTTCTGCACCCACACTATATATACCCTCATTACCCACAAATGAAAAGGAGATCCTCTAAGAGAAAATCCTAGCCAAACAACTTGAGAGTTAGAGATTGTCATACCTACAATTCTCTACACATTTTTTTTGGGAATTTCCTCATCTCCTACCTCTTCATTTCCATACCATTGAGAGGTTGATAGCCCAAACACTTACCACACCCTTTGAGAGTGTCAAGTGAGGTTTTGGTGCTGCTGGGAAGCATTGGAAGAAGCCAAGGCTGGCAGATGCAACATGGAGCTTGTTGCGGGATCCGGAGAGCTAGACAAAACACGATTCCGAGAAGCCTTGTTGGAGTAGGAGCTTGGAGGGCTTAGGTACATCGGGTAGATTAGGCTTGCAGGTCTCTTGCTAACCCATGTATCCCAACTAATTGTCTAGTGGATCGATTACCGCTTAGAGGGCGGCGAAGAGGTTTTTTGCCGAGTTCTTCGGTTTCCTCTTCGATAACACATCGGTGTGTTATCTGTGTTTGCATCTCTCTTCCCTACTCTTGTTCATTTCATTTTACTGTTGTGTTGCTTTAAATATGGATTAGAGTAGCTCTCTTGCTGTGTGCTTGTGTTTACACTATTCCGCACTTAATATTAAGTTAGTATAAAATCAACCAAGCCGTAACTTTGAATTGGGGGTCTAAACAGCTCTTGTGTTATTTAACACATTTTCGAGCTTTCATTGTTCTTGACAAATACCATAATCAAGGAAGAGTTTTTGCATCCATAGAAATTGGGTGCAACAGCTACCGGTAGTGATGTATTCAGCCTCTGCAGTGGATAATGAGATGGAATTCTACTTTTTTCTCATCCAGGAGACAAGATTGTTACCCACATAAAAACAACCCCCCAATGTACTCTTTCTATCATCAGCATTCCCAGCCCAGTCTACATCAGAATACCCAGCTAAGACATCATTTGTGTCCTTGTTGTACCACACACCAAAGTCAGTAGTGGTTTTGACATACTTTATGATTCTTTTCAAGGAAATCATATGAGACTTTTTGGGATTAGCCTAATATCTAGCACATACTCCCACACTATAAATAATGTCAGGTCTACTAGTAGTAAGGTAAAGAAGACTACCTATCATGCTTCTATATAGAGACGAATCAACACTTTTACCCAACAAATCAACAGTGAGTTTAACATTTGGGCTCATAGTGGTTTTAACAGAACTAGCAAATTCCAAACCAAACTTTTTCACAAGATTTGTAGCATACTTAGATTAAGATAGGGAATATACTTGACTCTTGCTGACGAATCTGCAAACCAAGGAACTGAGTCAACTCTCCAATCATGCTCATCTCGAACTCGGCCTACATGATTTTTGAGAAATTATGAGCAAGTTCATCCTTAGTCAACCCAAAGATGATATCATCAACATAGACTTGAGCAACTATCAACTCGCCGTCTTCCCTTTTGATGAAAAGAGTTTGATCAGCTTTTCCTCTTGTGAACCCATGTGACACCAAGTATTGGGTGAGCCAATCATACCAAGCTCTGGGGGCTTGCTTTAAACCATAGAGTGCCTTCTTGATGTACAACACATAATCCAAAAAATGTGGATCAATGAATCCTTTTGGTTGAGCCACATAAACATCTTCTTTAAGGAACCCATTCAAGAAAGCAGTCTTTACATCCATTTGGTAAAGCTTGAACTTCAAGTGACATGCCAGGGCTAGAAGAATCCTGATGGACTCCATACAGGCTACTGGAGCAAATGTCTCATCATAGTCTACTCCTTCCATTTGAGAGTATCCTTAAGCCACAAGATGAGCCTTGTTGCGGATCACATTACCTTCCTCATCAATCTTATTGCGGAATATCCACTTTGTGCCGATGATGTGCTCACCTTCCAGTCTAGGTACTAAAGTCAAGACATCATTCCTTTGAAATTGAAGCAATTCATCATGCATAGCCTCAACCCAGCTTTCATCCTGAAGAGCTTCTTCAACCTTGGTAGGTTCAACCTACGACAAATAACACGAATATGACACAAAGTTAGCAACACATTTATCAACTGTACACTTCCTTAGTATAAGTTCATTCATGTTTCCCACAATAACTTCAGGAGGATGATTCAATTTAATCCAGGAGGAAGGTCCTTTCTCTTCATGGGATTCAGAATCAAGTGAAGTAGGTATGTCTGCTGAACCTTCTACAACACTTGGAGTGCCGGGAGTACTTGGAGATGCGGGCTCTTGATCAACAATTTCTTGAACGTCCTTGGGCTCGAGAGGAAGAATTTCTTTGGGGATTTCCTCACTAAGTTTCTCATAACCGAACTCTGAAGATTTGTCTATAACAACATTTACAGTTTCCATTACCTTCTTGGTTCTCTTGTTGTATACCCGATAAGCTTTACTTGTAGAGGAGTATCCCAGAAATATTCCTTCATCGCTTCAGGAGTCAAATTTTCCCACGTTCTCTCTATCCTTGAGAATGAAACAAGTACTTCCAAAGATTTGTAATTATTTAACATTTGGTTTCCTTCCTTTCCACAGCTCATAGGGAGTCTTTTTGGTACTGGGTCTGAAATACATCATGTTAACCGTATGACATGCAGTGTTGATGGCTTCTCCCCACAAGTTTCTAGCCACATCTTTGTTGTGTAGCATGGCTTAACCATCTCCAGAATAACCATGTTCTTTCTTTCTACTACACCATTTTGCTGAGGAGTAATAGAAGCAGAGAATTCTGTGATATACCTGATCTAGTGCAAAAGGACTCCATGTAAGAGTTCTTGAATTCTTTACCATGATCACTTCGAATTCGATCAATCTTTGAGTTCTTCTCATTTTGCAATCTTGTACACAAGGCTTCAATGTGCTTAGAAGCATCAGACTTGGATCGTAGAAGGATGACCCAAGTGTACCTAGTGAAGTCATCTACCACAACCATGATGTATCTCTTTCCACAAAGAGACTTGGTTCTGGTTGGACCCATGATATCCAGATGCAGTAGCTCCAATGGTCTAGATGTAGCGAATGTCTGAGTGCCCGAATGTTTAGCTTTCGTCTATTTCCCAAGTTGACATGGTCCACACACCACATGGTTCACTCTACTGAGTTTTGGCATCCCTAAAACTGATTCATGCTTAGATACAATTGAAAGATGTTTGTAACTAGCATGTCCCATCCTTTGATGCCATAGATCTTCGTTTGGCAAACGAATGCTATTGCACACAATATCAGCATTAGGGACTAAACCATAACAATTGTCTAGAGTGCGAACATCACCTATGAGTTTCTTTCCAGACACGTCCAACACAAGACATTTTCCCTTTGAGAATAGCACCATAAAGTCTTGATCACATATCTGACTTATGCTTAACAGTTTCACTCTCAGACCTTCTACATATAGCACATTTGTAATGTCTGGCAGTCTAGGTAGTGAGATGGTTCCCTTTCCTTTAATCTGTGGTTTTCTCCCATCACCAAAAGTGACATTACCACCTTTCTTAGACTCGAAAACCTTAAAGAGAGATTGGTCTCCAGTCATGTGTCTTGAGCAGCCGCTATCAAGGTACCACAAACACATGTCCATAACCTTAAATGCGGACTTCATCATGAAGCACACATCGTGCTTAGATGACAGATCAGTAGGAATGTTGTTTTCTCTCATCAGCCATTTATGAACAAAGCTTTTAACTTTCACTCTTCTCAGACGAACTCTTTTGCACATTTTCATTCTGAGATAGTCTAGTTTCTTCTTTGTCAAGCTAAGATCTTTTCTAATAACTTTTAGACTTTCATTTTTTGATACACTCAAACAAGTAGAGATTAGAAAAACAAGATGTATTTGAAAACAAAGATCTTTTCATGGTGGTTGCAACCATGACAACAGGGGTCAATGGATCACATAGCAAAGATTAACCCTAATCAAAGTGTGCCTGCTCTGATACCACTTGATAGGCCAAGAATGTATTGACCCCTTGTGATAAATTAACCAATTAATTAGCCAAGTGAATTAATTAAGTTAATTAACATGCAAAACACATGGTAGCACAAACAAATCACCAACTAAGCTAATATGCAGCGGAAAATAAAGTTGACACGGTGATTTGGTTACGAATGAGGAAAACCACCAAAGCAAAAGCCACACCGGGTGATTTTAAGGTCACCACTCCCGAGAATCCACTATTATCACAACAAGCGATTACAAGTAAAGGAATTCCAGTACCTTATACCAACCTACAGTTGAACCCTTACCCCAATACCCAATTGGACTTGTTCTGTAGTGACAATCTCTCCTTTTAATGCACAACTCCCAGTACGTGACTAACCAATCTATGCACGGATCCAAGTACGTGACTAACCACCAACTTGAGAAGGATGTTGGCTGCAAAGTTCTTCAGTTCATCAACACAATGAAGATCATGAAGCTCCTTGGTTACAAAACCCTACGGCGTACAAACGCAGTAGCTTCTTGAAGAGAAAGATGAACTAGCGCATATGTCTCTGGTCACAATATGCTTGCGAAAAACCTTTGCATCAAATTGCACTCACTTACATCAACTGTGGTGGCCTTTAAAATAATCCTTATATATGTTTAGGGTTGTGAGAAAAGAAAGCCCAAACATGTATACACGGATTGGAGTGAAATCAGAACTGAAAATCTAATTTTCATAAATCTCGATAAATAGGGTATCTATCGAGCAGCTGTCGAGCATCAGGCTAAACTGCCTTTTAAACCTCGATAGATGCTATCTGTCGAGCTAGCTATCAAGCTTTAAAATCCAGCACTCCTTCACTTGTTTCTTGGACAGATTTGCAAGGCTTTAACACTTGGACTTGAAACCTTGATCCTTGAAGCATTAAACACATCCTAGATCTACCCAATTACAAGTAAAGTGCGTTTTGTCAAAAGATTAGCCAATTCTAGATGACATATGTTCCTAACATGATTCACATATGTCCTAACAAATTATTGATTTGAAAGTTCAAAAAAGAAAAAAAAAATCCAACATATGTATAGGTAGTGTTAATTCTTGATTTGAAAGTTCAAGGAAGAAAAAAAAAAACTTATGAATAGTTAATTAGTATTAATTCTTGATTTGAAAGTTCAAGGAAGAAAACAATTAAACAGAGTACTCTCTTTAATTAATATTATTTCTCCCATTTAATGTATACACCTATATCTTCCAACTATCAACAACCCCCCAACCCCCTCTTTGGCCTCTTGTCCTTAAGGCAAATGCTAACAGTTATCTTAGCACCAGATTTTTTTTTGGGCCACAACTTTTACTACCAGAGCTAAATAGCCCCCTATAATAGGGTAAAAGTAATAAACAATCATTCACAGTGGCATCTATCATATGACTGCCTTAAGTATAGATGGCTATTCAACTCTTTCCTTCCTCCCTCGGGCACTTATACAGTTATATCTACATGTATAGGTAGTATTAATTATTGATTTGAAAGTTCAAGGAAGAAAAAAAAAATCAAACATATGTATAGGTAGTATTAATTCTTGATTTGAAAGTTCAAGGAAGAAAAAAAAACAAACTTATGTATAGTTAATTAGTATTAATTCTTGATTTGAAAGTTCAAGGAAGAAAACAATTAAACAGAGTACTCTCTCTAATTAATATTATTACTCCCATTTAATGTATACACCTATATCTTCCAACTGTCAACAACCCCCCAACCCCCTCTTTGGCCTCTTGTCTTTAAGACAAATGCTAAAGGTTATTTTAGCACCAGATTATGGCCAAAAAAAAAAAAAACCTAGTGCTAAAATAACCGTTAGCATTTGCCTTAAAGACAAGAGGCTGAAGAGGGGGTTGGGGGGTTGTTGACAATTGGAAGATATAAGTGTGTACATTAAATGGGAGAAATAATATTAATTAGCGAGAGTGCTCTGTTTGATTTTTTTTCTTCCTTGAACTTTAAAATCAAGAATTAATACTAATTAACTATACATAAGTTTGTGTTTTTTCTTCCTTGAACTTTCAAATCAAGAATTAATACTACCTATACATATGTTTGATTTTTTTCTTCCTTGAACTTTCAAATCAAGAATTAATACTACTTATACATATAGGTATAACCGTATAAGTGCCGGAGGGAGGGAGGAAAGAGCTGAATAGCCCCCTATACTTAAAATAAATTAAAATAAGAGAAAGAGAAAAATGGCTCCTGAGAATATTTTTTTAAAATAAGGTATTATATTTATGTAAATGATTAGTGCATTATATTTTTCCCTCTTATTACATTTATACAATGCATAAATGTAGTAGCCCACTGATCATTAGAGCACTTTCATTAGTCTCTTTATAATACAAAAAGTGCATTATTTTACATATTTTTACTCAAAATTTACCCGCATCAGTCCTTCCATAATACTGTGCATTTTCAAAATTGCTATAATAAACCTACATATTTACGCGGTTATTGTAGCTTCCTATTTGATTTTTTAATTTTTTTTCTCTCTCCTCTCTCATTCTATTCTCTCTCTTCCTCTACCCTCTTTCTCCTTGATAATAGTTTAAATTTGCATATTTATATCATTATTATAAAGCATTATCAAACTTATTTTGAATTAATTCATGCAGTTTATATTTGGTTTTGGAATAATACTAAATAATCAATTTTGTGCTTAATTGAATTTTAATGCGTGAATTTGTCTTTTGTAGGAGAATGGAATTAAATGAGCGGATTTGTGCAAAGAAGAATGCTAATGGATTTTAATTTTATAAGGGCCATAATGAAGTCAAAGTAGGCCAAGCCAATGAAATTTAAGTCCAATTGGAGCATGGAATCAAAGGAAATTTGCACCAAATCCAAGTCCAACTCGGACAAGGATTCCAGCTTGTGCACCACTTCGTATTTTGGCATAACTTTCGGCTCAAATGTCCAATTGAAATGATTCAAGTTGGGCTGGAAATTTAACTTAAAGGGCTACAACTTAGTTACTTACCAAAAGTCCAAATTCTGAATTTAAATGGGCCAAAAATGTCAGTTAAGTGAAGCCTGAAAACCTGGGATTTTCTCCAAACAGGAATTCAACTTGTAATCGGATTCCTTGACCTATTTAAAGGCTCTTTATGGCAAAATTCAGGAGAGAGCTGCTGTAGAATGTAATTTAGGTTTCTTAAAGTTTCTTTACAATTATTAGAGTTTTATTTGTGTTATGGCCTGCTATAAGCTTTGCTAAGGCAACCAGTGAAACCCAACCATTTATTGGTATGTTCTTAACAATTATTTAATGGTTTTAATGCTACGTTATTATTTTTTTTTATTGATTTACTCATCTAAAAAAGTGTTTAGTTCTGTATAATTCTTTGATTTATCATAGACTCTAGGAACGTTAAATGCTTAATATTCCTTGCGAACTAATTCACTAGTTTTGTTTGACCTAAAATCAATCAATTTTATGAAACTACCTTAGACAATTAGTTCTTGAGTTCTTATTGTTAAATCATCCGACTAAGATCATCCTCCGTATGAATTTTAGTGTGTGGTAAGGTGGGTGGGGCTGTGGGTAGGTAGGTGTGAAATAATAATAATAAAAAAGTGAGAAAAATATTATTTAAATAAAAGAGGGTGTATTATAGATAATCTAATGTGGGTGTTTTTGCAAAGTGTTTGTGTGAAGTAGAAAAAGTAAGTTATTATAATAAAATAGATAGAAAATTCTAGACAGACTGATGCGAATACTCTTAGGGAAACATGGTGGGACCTTGTACGTGTTGTATGTTCTAATATGGCAATTTTTATTAGCCTCACAATAACCTATTGTGACACTTTTCTTGTGATGGTTTGAGTTGCCACAACAAACCATATGAGCCTTTAAAAGTGATTTTAGTGATTTTAGTGTTTGAACCCGATCCACAAAAATACTCAATCCATCACCAATTGAGAAAATCCCATCTCGAGCCCATAAAATCCACTTTCACAAACCCAAAAAATTAAAAAATTAAAAAAAAATCCCTTATAAAACCCCAAAAAAATTTCTCAACTCATAGAAAACAAATCATAAATAACCCAACAACAAATCACACCAGCTCGTCTCTTCCTCTTTTACGAGTTTTTCAAATTTGTCAAAAACCCAAAACACATACAACAAACCCATCTCAGATTTAATTACAAGAAACAGATAGTGAAATGAGAAAGTGAGGACAGAGAGGAAAACAAAATCATTGTCGGCAATGGTGGTGACAAAGAATTAATTGAGTTGATCTTCACTGAAAACAACCTTAAGGGTCCATTTGGTTGGGAAGATGGAAAAGTGGAACGATAGAAAAGTAGGAGAATAGAAAAGATTTTTGTTTCCCTCATTTGTGATTGGTTGGAGGGATGAAAAACTCATTTGTTTGGTTGAGAAGAAAAGTTAGGGGATAGAAAATGTAGTTTGTATAAAATTACTCTCATGCCCCTATTGCATAATATAAGAAATAATTTCCTTACAATCATTAAAAAAAAAAACCTTATTATCGATTAAAATTAAAAGAATAACATCTTATAAAAATTAACACGTCATTAATATTATTATTTTATTTTATTAGCACATCATTAATATTTTTAGAGATGCTTTCTAAAAAAATAGAGATAAAAGCCACCAAGAACCCCCACCGTTTGATTAAAAAAGAAAAAAAGCAAAAATCAAAGGCAACTATTTGTTGAAAAAAAAAAAAAACAAGAAAAACATAACTCAAGTTCCTCAATGCACAAACAAAATGGCGAGACACAGTAGAGAGGGGCAAAATTGGTCTTTCGCTGGCATACATGTTTTCTCTTCAGTTTTCTTGCTAATTTGGGGAGAAAACACCTGGACCCCACCAATTTTCCTTCCAC